>RJWM01023089.1:0-32758 GCA_004363535.1 Dasyprocta punctata | reverse complement strand
TGCTTCTGGTCTCCGCCTTTGTTTATTTCATTCTTTTACTCTTTCCGTGGGCTACAGTTCTCGTTTTAGATTCTTCTTGGGTCCAGAGGACCCATCTCCCTCTTTTTTCCTTCTCTCTGTTATTATATTAGTTTATATTCCGGCATTTTGATGGTATATTCAGGGAGCCTCCCTGTCACAGTGTCATCTGGGCGGCCATTTTGGAGGAAGTCCTCCTGGAGGCTAAAGATCATGCACTCATGCAACAGGATTTCAAATAAATGAATCTGCTGAGTAGAAAAAAAAAGTCGCATCTCAAATATGAATATGGATGCTTTTAGAATTTTTTAAATTTTAGGGCTGGGGATTTAGCTCAGTGGCATAAGCATCTGCCTGGCAAGCACAAGGTCGTGAGTTCAATTCCCAGTACCAAAAAAAAAGCAAAAACAAAAACAAAAAAAAAAATTTTTTTTTTTAATTTTAAATTTTGTGTTTCTGACTAAATATGCAATCTATGGATCGTTATTACAATTTGTGAAAAGCTGCTGCCTCTTTTAAATTCCTGAAAATTTTTTCACATAAAGAGAGATTTCATAAAGAGCAATGAGAATAAATAGAAAAATTTATGAGCGTTTGCTCACAATTGCATTCATTCCACCCATTATGCTGGGAATTTCATTTATAATAGCACATTTATGTGAACTTCTTTCAACTCCAGTATAAACTTTTGATAGCATTTAGAAAAAAGGGGTGGGGTGGGGGAGAGAAAACCATGAAATAGCGAAATGGAAAGAAAATTCAAAGGGAATGGAAACACTTGGTCAGTTAAAAAATTTCACACCTCCCTAATTGCCTTTCCCTGACTCTTGATTCAAAGCTTTAAGGCAAGTAAACACTAGAAAGTAGTACTTCCTGCAAAAGCCTTCCTGGGTTGTGCTAAATCAAAGCAGAGATCTTAATTCACACTCCTGAGAAAGCAGAGAATCTCCTGTTTCCAGCTCCTCAGAAGAACTGGGCTCCTTTGAACACACCCAGAACACATTGTGAAGATACCCAGTAAACGCTTGCCGAATCGAATCTTGATGAGAAACAGAACGCTGTTCTTCTATTAGTTTTATTTTATGAGGGCAGCTTAAAAATCAATCCATTTAGATGATGACATTCAAGGTTAGGAATGTCCTTTCTTCCTCACTCTATATTCCTGGAAGCCTTTTTCAGCTTATGGTATTCAGTATTCCTCCCTGGGTCAAATTTAGAGACCAGCCACCACAATTACTATAAAAATAAAAAAACAGAATCAAGGTCTCCTGCAGAAAGTTTTAAAAAGTTGTCTTAAGAGATGACTTCTTTAATGCTCTCTTCAAGTTCAGTCAAGGGCTTGGTGAAAATTGATGGGCAGTTTCACTTTGCTGAAGTTCCAGAAAGACGAGAGATTTAAATTTAAATTTTTAATTAGCATTTTATTTACTCAGTCTTCACTTTTATGAGCACTAACTGCATCCTGGGTACTGTGATGATTAGCTCATATGCTGGTTTGGGGCTCAGGACACACACATCACCCCAAAGCATGACTGCAGGTAGTGAAAACATGACACCCTAGAAACTGGGTATATTAATGATCTCAAGCTAATACATTTGAGAAACTTCGCACTTAGAAGTAACTCTGAAAAACTTCCTTTTTGTAAAAAGAAATTTTGATCTATTAAGGAAGCTTTTATTAGTAAAGATATCTATCAGGAAAAGAGCTGTCCAGGTAAATTTTATCACCCAAGGGACATTTTGCCTCTGAGCTGCAGGGGAAGTAGTGGCCTCAGGGCAGAGCTAAGCTCCTGTGAGACCAGGCCAGTTGGGGAGTGCTGGGAAGAGGTGGAGGAAATGGAAGAGCTGGCTCCAGACCCAGCGCGTCTTCCGGAGCAGAGCTCCTCAGGCTTTCACGTGTGGTCACATCACACGAGGATCTTGCAGAAACACAGATTGCGGTTGAAGAGGTGTTAGGCAGAGTCTGGGTCAGGAGAGCCGCCACTGCCGGGCTGGGGACCACGTTTAAGAGCTGAAGTCCCACGTCGTGGCTGTGGAGCGCTTGTTTGTGTTGAGATGCACCACGAGGGCACAGTACACACTGGATTTTAAGGACTCGGCCCCAAAATATGTAAAAGATTTCATCGACAATTTTTGTATTAATTATGCTATGGCTTGAATGCTTTTACCTTTCCTAAAACTCACATGTTGAACTCTTTTTTAAAAAACAGATTAGTACATATCTGTAGTACCTAACGATTTCATTCCGTGTGGAGTGGTACACGCTCGTAACTCCTCTACATTCCTCTTTCACCCCCTTCCTCTCCTCCCCCTCCTCTCTCCCTCTATCTCTTGACCTCCCCTTTCACATCCAAAGGTTTATTTACTTGACAAAAAGAATCTATATCATCACAGTGGAAAGAGAACTCTGGTTTGTGAAGCTGATACAGTGCACTTTAAAAAAAAACTGCCAACTACAACAAACATCACAGAATGCAGAAATAAAATCACAGTATTTTGATTAATAAACCAAGAACTCCTCTAGGAAATTTCCTTTTTTTGTTCCTTCTATTATCGTCTATTTAGCTCTTTATTTATAATTTGGGTTTCTCATGTAAGAGAAGCACCATGTGATATTTAAGCTTGTGTGTATGATTTATTTCACTTAACATAATGGTCTGGAACTGCATCCATTTGCTTATAGATGACTCAAGTTTATCCTTCTTTATGGCAGAGTAGTGCTCTACTGTGTATAAAGACCATACTGTATCCCTTCATCTGTTTAGTATATTGAACTCTTAACCCCTAAGGTAATCATATTAAGAGATGGGCCTTTGGAAGATAATTAGGCCATGAGGGTGGGGAGGTTCCTAAATATAATTACTGCCCAGTCTGGGGAGCACCCTGATCCCAGGCTTCCAGCTCCAGAGCTGGGAGAAAGAGCTGGCCCAGAAGATTGGCATCCAAGTTTCTTTCCCCAAGGAAGGAAAGAAACTGGTGTGTGTGTGTGTGTGTGTGTGTGTATGTGTGTGTATATGAGAGAGAGAAACATTGTGGAAATTTTGTTGTCTATTGTTTTATTATATTCCCCCAATATATATTCTTTTTATTTTAAAAATTTTTCTACTGGGAGCCGGGCGTGGTGGCGCACATCTTTAATCCCAGCACTTGGGAGGCTGAGGTGGGCGGAGCGTTGTGAGTTCAAGGCTGGCTTGGGCTACAACGCGAGCGCAAGGCCGGCCTGAGCTACACAGTGCGACCCTTCCTCAAACAACCAGGGCCGGGAGTTTGGCTCAGCGGCTTACACGCCTGTCAGGCAGGCGCAAGGTTGTGAGCTCGATCCCCGGTGCCACAAAAAAAAAAAAAAAAAAAATTTCTACTGGGGATTGAACTTAGGGTGTTTGTACTAAGCTACATCCCCAGTCCATCTGAGGTTTTTTAAAAAAAAATTTATTTTGAAACAGGGCTTCACCTGTTGTGGGAAATTTCCCAAGCCAAGCCAAACCAAACCAAAAGGAAGAATCTTTGCATTGAGGAGATAAGAAGGCAGCATTTAATCTTTGTACCATGGGACTGTTGAAGTTCACACCAGTGGACTGTTGTAGGGATAATTCCTCCCAAGCAACCACCCTGAAACAGGAAGGAGTTTAGTCTATATAGAATTAGAAGTGGGAGGTACAAACCAAGTGACCAAATGTTACATGATTGGCTGCATACATTGAATCGTATATTGACAGGCTAGTCTTGAAACAAGAGAAACACTCTGGGAAGTAGGGGAGGGACTCTTACAGAATGACTATACTTAAAGGCATTACAATAATACACGAATTATTCCAGAGAGAGAGCCTTGACTGAATGAGAGTGGTTAAAGACATTACCATAATATAGGACTGTTTCGGAGAGAGATTTTACTGAATGAGCCCAGGTCAGCCCAAGGTGCCTTAAGGTATAGGCAATTGCTCTGACACTGTCAGAGTCAACTGAGTATACTAGAGACAGCAGAACAGCATTGGTCAGAGTCCCCTATTTGATCATGAAATGTCTATAAATTTACCATCTCATGAATGCTTTTCTACATTATAACTGCGCCCCAACACACCAAGTTGCTAAACTGTCCAGGCTGGGCTCCGACTTTCAGTTCTTCTGCTTCAGTAATCCACAGCGCTTTGATTACAGGCCGCACCACGCCTGGCTGTCCTCGCTCTTAGTGTAAAAGCCCTTGTGCTCATGAACATGGTAAGACAATGATTTGAGGCAGTAAGGGTCCCCCCTTTCCCCTATCTCCTTCTAAGCTAACTTTGGATGAAGCCTTTTCCTTTTCACTGAATTTCCCATGCTCTTGGGGAGTGGGCACCATGTGAGCCTGAATGACTCCTAGGAACCTGAGTAACCTGTAACAGTGAGGGGCTGGGGGTGCAGCTCAGGCTGAAGGGCTTGCCTAGCATGCAGGAAGATCGAGGTTCCAACCTCACACTGCAAACAAACAAACAAAAAGCAAATGAGAAGATGACATGGTGAAATCCATCCTCGTGGTTTCAAGGCTCATAGCAGGGTCAACACTGTGAAAGTTGAGCAGGGATAAGGACAGAAAGGCAGTCCTGGTGAACGTATTTGAGCTCCTTAATGGCTTTATCTAGATAGGTGGAGTCTTTTGGAGCTGGCAGGATCTAGGGTGTGTGATACTGATACTAAGGATGGGTGGTATTAAATTAGTCCACTGACTGGAAGTAACATAGTGCTGGCTGTGAATGTGGAAGCCCCACCCTGGGTGCGGGTGGCAACAATCAATAGGCTTAGAGTTTGGATGGAATGTAAAAGGGGGGAGGGAAGGCAGACTTGCTGCTTTCCTTGCTGTTCTGGTGCCCCCTGCCTGCTATGCCATGGGCTCTTTCTCCTCTGCAATGCCCCTCTGCCATACTACCCTGCCTTGGAGCCAGTCAACTAGGAACTTCAAACTGTGAGCTGAAATAAATCTTTCCTCTTTTAACTTTGGGCATCTTAAAGTCAAAAAAAGTTCTCAAAAGTATTAGCCACAAAGTGTCATTTTGGAGAAAATTGCAGGCAATTTTGTAAAAGAAAATTAATGATAATACCAAGTAAGGACATTCTTTAGAGAAATATCATTGACCAGCTCTTGAGACAGACACGTGTAAGAAATAGATCAAAATATGTGAAAATTTACCAAGATAACTTGCTAATAATACTTCTAATATCTAGATAAAGAATACAAGTAAGAACTTTTTAAAAATTGCCATTAACTACACCAACAAGTGCTATTTTTATTTTTCAAATCCTTGGTTATGAAGTCTTTGTTTAGCTTCCCATGGTGACTTCAGAGCTTGCTCTGGTAGCATAGATGTGCCCTCTTAGCTATTATTTGTTTTCGTGGTGCTGGGGACCAGTCCCAGAGCTTTTTGCACACTGGGGCAGTGTTCTACCCCTGAGGTACTCGCCTAGGCCTCATTTTATTTATTTATGTTTTGCAGCAATGGAGACTGAGCCCAGAGCCTTGTGCATGCCAGGTGAGCACTCTACACTGAGCTGCTCCACTAGGTCCCCTTCCCGACTTTCTGGAGGTCAGAATCCCTGCTTGAATCTTGCATTTTTTAAGCTCTAGTGTTGTTTGTGTGTTGGTGGCCTTGCTTCTCTTGCCCTTAGCTCTGGAGGACTCTAGCCTGGTACTCCATGGATACCCCCACCCCATAGTCATTCTTTCCTCCCTAAAAACTGGCAAAAATTAGAGTTGGCCTCAAAAAGCATGAGTTTAGAGCTAACAGATCCACACATGGCTGCTAAGAGAAACTGAGATTTGGGGTTAAAGGAAGTAGGTACACTACTGAGATGGATCTTAGGAGGGGACCACACCAGTAGCAGAATCACAGAGGAGGTTGCATGGTAGCAGTAGCAGAATCACAGAGGAGGTCTTCTTGGCTGCCTGTTGCTTGCTTTCCATTATTTCCCTCAAAAGTCATGGTCAGCCTGCTGCATTCGGGGCTACTGCCATACGGGCAATAGAAAATTCCTAGAGAATTTCCTGCTCAGCCCCTGAGACATATGGGACACTGTGAAGTATGAGGCAGACGACTGTGGGAGACACGCAGGAAGGAGGCCAGAAAGCTGGCTGCATGATGTCCCGACCCTCCCCCACAGCAGAGGCATAGAGGGACCAGCAGTGGAAGGCTGCAGATTTTGAGGGGGATTTTTGGAGAGAAAGGATTGAGCTGACCAGCTGCTCCTTTGGGTGTGGGAATCAAGGAGATATTTGCACAGCCTTGAAGGGGTCTGCACCCCCAGATTTCATTAAGCCAAAGTATGCATGGGTAGATCCACAGAAAGGGCGTGGGGCTGTGCAAGAATGAGCCACAGAGCCTGACGCAGGTGCAACCGTAGGCTGCAAGGAGGTTTGAAAGTCACTCTGCAAAAAGAACCTGGATGTGAACTTCCAGATGCTCACAGAAGCAAGATCTGGGTTTTGAGCTAGGGTAGTAATCTTAGTTACTTTTATTGTTACCGAGATAAAATATTTGACACCCAAAGTAAAAAGGGAAAGGTTTATTTAGCTCACAGTTTGTAGGGGTTTCAGACCATATTTAGCTGGTTCCAAGGCAGGGTGGCATGGCAGAGGAAAACAGTTCCTGGTGGTGGAAGCCAGCAAAAGCAATGAGGATAAAAAGGGGAGAAACTTCTTTCTGTCCCTTATATTGTATCCAGTCTATCAAGATTAGGGTGGTGCCAGTCCAATCAGTGGACTGATCCAGCAACCACCCACCCTAATCCTAGCACCCTTAATTCAGTATTGCACACGCTAGATTCAGCCACCTCCAAAAAAGCTCTATGAGCACATAAGACTTTGGGGTCAGGGGGACATCTAGAAATAAATCGTAACAGGGAGTGTTTATTATCCAAAACAAGGTAACTGCAGGTGAGAAAAATCCAGCTTTAAATATTTGCCAGATTGAAAGACAGCAAGACAATTCTCATTTCTAAAAACTAATAAAAGTTCCCTGTCTGTTGTAGTCAGGGGTTACAGGGAGAACAACTGCTACAGGACACAGTATTTGTAATATTGTTTTATAATAGTCACCCAGAGTTATAAGAAAGTGCAGGAAAATCTGTCCACAACACTAAGACCCAGGATATTTAGCCAAGGGCCTGGATCCCACAGCAGTGTCATGCAAGAGTCCCACTAGAGACCCAAAACACATGACGATGCCCCCCACAGTTCCAACTGGGAATCTAAGAGCCCACAATAAGGACTCACACCAGACTATTTACAGTTCTGTGCCGGGACGGCCAAAGGTCAGCGGTGGAACTAGGAAGTCTATGCCATTGGGGTGAAGGAGCTGTGCAGTGGGTTGAGGGTTCTAAGTGGGAGCCGAGAAGTCACGCTCAAAAGAAGAAGCAGGGCTGCCCTGAAGAGCACCACAGCCATCCCCAACGGCGACGAGGTCCCGCGCTCCTCCCACGATGGAGAACAGTTGAGCACAGGTCAGGAAGCCCAGCGTGACAAGCTTCTCCAGCACACAGCTTCCCCTCTGGAGCCAGGAAGCGGTGCACAATGTGAGGAGCAGAGCTCCCCCAAGGTGAACCACAGCCACTCTCACCGATGAGGTCCCGAGCTCCTCCGATGATAATGGCTGAATCCATATTGGGGAAGCCAGCATGACAAGTATCTCAGGAGGACCAGTGGCTCGAAACAGCAACTCTTGAAAGAACCCACAACGCCTGGCTCTTCTTCTCCACGTCTCTACTTATGCTGGCAACTTTCTTCAGGTGGAGCATCTTTACTCAACACCAGCTGAATTAATTCAGCTGGTGCTAAGTTGACCACCAGTTTGTAATCCATAACACTGTCCTTTCTTTCCTTTCTTCTCTCCTCATTTCCCAAGGCAGAAGAGTCAGAAACCATAATCCATGAGATAAAAGGGAGGGCAGAAGCCACAGTGCAAAGCTGGACCGGAAGCCACTGACCCCTTGCTTTTATCAGTGACTCAGTTCCTCCCCTATGGGTCAGGCTTGGTGCAGTGAGGAGGCAGAGGGCAGCGTCAGCTTCCAACTGCAAAACGAGTTTAGAATGGGGACTTTAGCTTGAAAGGAAACATAGAATTTCATTGGACAGAAAAGATTTTAAGGATGTGTAAAAATAAGTAGTATCATGCACTAACAAAATTTCAGGAATCACAGCAAAATTTCAACCTTGGGAAAATGACTTAGGAGCTTAGTGAGATTTTGATATGCGTCCTTAAAAGGAGATGCTTAAAACAACACGGTGCCCAGTATGATAGAGAAACGTATTTGCGGAAAGGATTCTTTGTTATTTCAGAATACTTGACATAAAAATGTTGAACTGGATTGGAAATTCATTGTGATTTTACATTTGTATTTAAAAGCGAGTCTGGAAGTGAACTTAAAGAAAGTGCTTTTGTATTTATTTATTTATATTTTTTTGTTTTGTTTTGTTTTGTTTTTGAGACAGGCTCTCTCTAGGCAGTTCAGATTGGCCTTGAACTTGCCCCAGCCTCCTAAGTGCTGGGATTACAGGCTTGCAACAACATGCCCAGTTGGAACTGTTAGATTTCAGTAGTTACGATTTAAAGGGAGTGAATGATCTGAATTACAACTGAGCAAGTTTTCAATTGAAGAAACAATAGTGTTCAGTGGTGGAATATGCTGAAGTATGTACTTGGTCTTCACCCCCGCCTCCCCGTCTTGCCATACAGCTTCCACAATTCCTGGAAACTTCCTAGGAGTGAGTTCCATTCATATGCTAAGCAAGTTGTTGCTGCCTGGCAGCCTCTGGGTAGCTTCAGGACAGGGCTGGTCCCAGGAGGAAAAGCCAGGCTTCAAAACCTGCATTTCACGAAGGGCACATTGGCAGCGCAGAAATTTCCGGGTCTGGGAGCATTTCAGATCTTGGATATTCAGATCAGGAACACTCAACTTCTATAATAAAAGTGTTTCCCTGAGTTTGCTAAGCCATGCTATTAGCTAATCAAACCCAAGGAGGGAGCCATGGGGCCCCAATTTGTACCTGGGGTCAGCAGTTCAGAGGTCTGGACTTGTGATTTGTGTCCGAAGTGGGTGGTGGTCGTGGGGGACTGAGCTTCTCACCTGTGGCTCTGATGAACACTGACTCAGGTGAACTCTGTCTCGGGTGGAGGCCGTCCTGGGTGGACACTGTCTCAGTCGGAGTCTCTTGGCTGGAGGCTGTCTCGGGTGGACTACTTGTTTGGTGTGTAGGGAAAAACTACACATTTGGCACAAAAGCCTTCTGCACTGATTGTTGATGAGAGCATATGAGAAGCCCAGTTTGCTTCTCCCCTTTATTTTCAGATGTGATGACAAAAGAATGAAAGAAACCCAAGCACCCCTCAGCAGAACAGAGGGCGGGGAAAGGGGCTCACTGCTCCCTGGACTGCTCAGCAGGGAGGAGCAGGACAGACACACAAACAGCACGGACTGCACTTAAAACTCAGTGCTTACTGAAAGCAAAGGAATAGGCTGACATATACAACACGGTGCTTTTTACACCAATTAAATGTGCATCCTATGAAGCAACGCTGCTTGTTTTACAAGAGCTCACACAAATAAAAATCGCACATTCTGTAGAATGGAGCGACGAGCATGGAAGAGCTGGGGCAGGTGCAGTGAGAGCAGAGCGGGGGAACATCAACCTGTCTGGGGGCCCAGGACGTACCCGAAGGGAACGCAAGCCCTCCCGAGGAAAATGACCTTTGCTGAAGTCGGTCAGATTCTACTTGCAAATTATAAATAAATTCAATATTTGCTATTTTCCTGAATGCTCAGAATTTTATTTTAATCATATTACACAAAATTATTATTTTTATTATTATTTTAACTAAGCACAACATAGATGCTTCTCACCACCCTCTCCAGTTTCCCCAGTATCTGAAAAACTCTAGTGCCCTCAGCTAGAGTAGGTTCCGTGTCTGAGAGTTCCAGCACTATAGACTCAACCAACCAAAGATCAAACAATATTTGGGGCAAATTACATCTTTACTGAACAGAGCAAAGACCTGGGCTACCTAGAGAGACCCTGTCTCAAAAACTCCAAAATATATAAATAAATAAATAAGTAAATAAATCTAACAGTTCTTTCTTTAAGTTCACTGCTAGACTTGTTTTTAAATGCAAATGCTAGATCATGATGGATTTCCAATCCAGTTCAATGTTTTTATATCAAGCATTCTGAAATAACAAAGAATCCTTTCCTCAGAAATGTTTCTCTGTTGTACTGGGCTCTGTGTTGTTTTAAACATTTCCGTTCAAGAATTCATGTCATAATCTCACTAAGCCTCTTTGGTGAGCGGTATTGTAAGCCATTTTCCCAAGGCTGAAGTTTGCCTGAGACCCTCTTACATTTTGCCTTCCCGATCGCTTCCTGTGTACTAAGCTTCCCAGCTCCGTGGCCTCTCCCTGGGATGGTTTGACGCAATATGATTTGTGGGAACCTTTTGTTGCTGCTTGTCCTACCAGCAGCTGCTAGTTTACCCTGCCTGCAGCTCTAAGATCAAGGCCTTGCTTTTTGAGACCTCATTGCTGGTGGAAAAACCCACCCCTTTTCTCTGATGCGCATATGCCACATTCTGCCAGGAGCAGTGAAAAACTATTTCTCCTCTTTGGCTAGGAATCCTTTCTTTCCTTTCCCACTGGGTCTCTGGAGGGAGGGAAAGGGCAGTAAATTTGCTTGTGCGTCTATCGTGGGCTGCGAGGCTGGGTCTGTGCAAAGCATCATTCATCTCGCAGTGATGACAACACATTAGAGTTACCTGGGGAGCTTTAAAAACACACCAGTGCCTGTGCTGAGCCCCAGACAGAGGGAACCAGAGCTGCTGGGGCCAGGGTCTGGGCACCGGTAGGCTGTTAAAGCTCCCCAGATACTTTCAATAAGCAGCCAAGTCGAGATGGACCACTTCACACTGCACATTTGCAACTAGAAAATTAGTCTTTAATTCAACAGTGAGAACTAACTCAGAATAATCAAAATTTCTGTCTCCTCATTAGTTGGCATAAAATTACACATTAGACGCCTAAACAACAATTTCCAAAGGATTCTTCTTCTTACGCTTTGGTTCTCTTTTCCTGCTGACCCCTGTATCTTATATGTCTTCTATAGGGTCCCTGAGGAGCCGTCGCACAGCTACCTCACCACATTCTTATGAGACAGACATGGTGACTATGACTAATCCAAGTTCATGCCAGGGCAGTGCCAGAGAGTTAAAGACTCATTCATTCCCTTTTTAACAGCCAGTGGGGAGTTGAAATGGGGTGGAGTGGTTGGCAGCGTGACAAAGTGGTGCTTTCGGGGATTATTTTAGCATCTGGATGAAAGGTGAGTTATGACAGGTAAAGCACAGTTCTAGTGGAGGCAGGGAGCTGCTATGGTTTGGACCTGAATGTCCCCAAAGAGCTCAAGTGCAGAAGGCGCAGCCCCCAGCACAGCAGCATTTGGAGGTGGGACTTTCAGGAAAGCGATTGGATCCCCAGAGTGATAACCTCATCAGAGGACTCACCCACTAGAGACTCCGTGGCAGTACTAGGAGGTGCTGGAAACCTGCGTAGGTGGGGTCCAGCTGAGGGACAGTCAGGGTGAGCACTGGAAGGGTTGATCTTCACCTCCATGCTCTGTGCTTCCAGACTGCCAGGAAGAGAGCAGTTTTCTTCCACCATGCCCTTCCGCCATGTTGTTCCTGCCTTGCCACCGGCCTAATGCAATGGAGCCAGCCAACCATGGACTGAATCCATGAGCCAGAATAAATCTTTCCTCCCTTAAATTGCTTCTGTAGGGTCTTTTATCACAGTAACGGAAAGCTGACTAAAACAGAAAACAGTAAGAGACTATTCAGTAGTTGGAGAACTTTATGTATGGTAGGAAAAATCTGTAACAATGAACAATGACTGCGATGGGGAGGAAGAGTGGAGAGGAAACTAGGAATTGAACCCATGCCCTTGGCTATGCTAAGCATGTGCTTTACCACAGAGCCACACCTCCAGCCTCCTGTAGGTTAATAGACATTTGAATTCAAAAGAATTATTCATTGTAAAAATACGAGTTGTATACATAAGATTTGTGCACTATATGAGTTTATCACATAAGAAAAGCTAAATGAATATGGAATTATAGTTTAAAATATGAATCATGAAGTATCTTGAAGGAGGTGGATGGATGCCTATAGTCTACTTGGAAATGTATCAACAACTAGATGGAGGTTGAGATAGGAAGATCAGAAGTTTGAGGCCAGTCTGGACAATTCAGCAAGACTGTCTTAAAATGAGAAATAGAAAGGACTGGAGATATAGCTCAGCGCAAGGTCCTACAGTCAAACCCCAGTATGGGAGAGAGAGAGAGAGACAGACAGACAGACAGAGACAGAGAGAAACAGAGAGAGACAGAGAGACAGAGACACAGAGAGAGAGAGAGGGAGAGAGAGAGACAGAGAGACAGAGAGAGAGAGAGAAGACAAACGGACTGATGGATGAAGAGGTGGGTGACAAAGTCTAACTGATATACTTACTGGAGAACCGAGGCAGTGAGTATAAGAATGTTTGCTATAAAATCCTTCCAAGTCTGCTATTTGTTTAAAAGTTTTCCTAATAAGATGTGGAGGACAGCAGGGTGAGACGAAGACAGACAGGCTGGCAGTGCTTTGACCTGGACCGAATGCCTCGCAGATGCTGCCCTAACTGAATGCAGGGGGCGAGGAGCTTCGAGATCAGAACGCCAGGGGACACAGAGCTCTCACCACAGGGAACATTCGCCAACCACAACAGCTGTTTCACGTAGTTCGTTTATCATATTTCCAATAATTTTTGTGGAAAACAGTATCTTGTCCATTCTATAGAGGAGAAAAGCCCAGTCTGGTCAAGTAGCACAAGCAATAAAAAAATCAAAAGCGGTCTGAATCTGATTTTGAGATGAAAGAAATCCATTAAGATGCTGATGTTTAAGTTTTATTAGCAAGATTTTTTTCAGTACTGGGAATTGAATTCGGGGACTTCACACTGAGCTATAGCCTCAGCCTTTTGATTCTTTTTAAATTTGAGACAGAGCCTCGCTATGTTGCCAGGGCCAGTCCTCCTGTCTCAGCCTCCGAGTGTTGTGATTATGCAAATGCATCCCGCACCAGGTTAGTGTGATGTTTTGCTGTACACAGTGAAATGATTCCTCCAGTCAAGCAAATCCACACATCCTTCTGCTCACGTTGCTGTCCACCTACCACTCTTTTTTGTTTCAGAGAGCATGCAGCTGAGATTGCTCTCCTGGCTAATTTCCTACATACAGTACAGTCTTATTAACCAAAGTCAGCATGCTGTATGTTACCTAGATCATCACTCATCGATTACACCTGCAGCTTGCTCTGCTCTGACCACCGTCTTCCCACTCGCCCCAGCACCCAATCCTCTGTCCTTATGAGCTCAGCTTTCTTATTGCTGTTCGTGGTGCTCGGGGTCACACCCAGGACCTCAAGTGTGCAAGCCGTGTGCTGCCCCTGAGCCACACCCCCAGCCCTGGTCAGTGTTCTTAGAGTCTATAAAAACGTGAGATCATGCACTCATTTTCTTTATGTGCTTGGCTTGTTCCACTAACTAATCTTCTCCAGGCTCATCATTCATCACAGAGGACAGGATTTGCTTTTCTAAAAGCTGAATAATGTTCCTTTTTATGCTTCAACCACATTTTCCTTGTCTGTTCGTCCACTGAAGGACAGAAGTGTTTTCCCATAGCTTGGTAATTGCAACTAATGCTCAATGAACCCAGGAGTGCAGATATCTCTTTAAGGTACTGGTTTTGCTATTTTGGATGTGTACCCAGATGCAAAATTACTGGATTACACTTTAGTTCTACTTTTTTTTGGTACCAGAGATCAAACTCACAACCTCACACCTGCCAGGCAGGCACTTAAGTAACTGAGCTAAATCCGTAGCTCTCTAGTTCTACTTTTAATACTTTAAGTAACCTCCATGCCATCATGGAGAAAATTAACATCTCCACCAAAGGCATACAAGGTTTCTGTTTTTTCTGTACCCTCCCCAACACTTGTTCTGTCTCTCTCCCTTCTTCTCTCCCTCCCTCTCTCACTCTTTCTGTCTTTCTCTCCCTTCCTCCTTCCCTCCCTTTCTCTGATCTCTTTTGAGATGAAGATCTCTCGATGTTACCCAGACTGACCTTGAATGCCTGGGTTAAGCAATTCTCCTGCCTCAGCCTCTCCAGTAGCTGACACGACAGGTACCTGCCACCATGCTCGGCTTGTTATCTCTTGCCTTTCTGGTAATAGCTGTCCCAGCAGGCACGAGCCAGCTCAGTAAGCTGCCCTTGCTACACAAAGGAGCTCTATAAATCCTTGTCCATTCTGAGCACTGCCTGATTCATGAATTGTACTTTGATCAAACTATTTGAGTTGTCTAAAGTTTTTCTTTTAACACAAAAGAGAACCATGGGTACCACAAGTGCAAAACACCTGCAATCACATTATTTTTCACAGAATTAGTGGGTGTGTATCATCTGTTTCTTTTTAGGTCATGTATATCATTGTTACTTGCTTGTAGTTGCTAGACTGTCCAAAACTTCCATCTGTTCTTTCTACTTTCTGATTTAGGAAGCTTAATGTTATCCATGGTGACATCACAGGTGAAGATGTCATCCTCGGACTCTGAACTGTCCTCTGAAACTGTCTTGGGAATTCCCTTCTGAACCATCCTCTTTTCTTGCATCTGCCCAGTTCATCTCAAATAAGGCTACATGCATTTGTATAACTTTGCAGGTGGTCAGGAGCCCGCCCGCCCACAACCAGCACTGCTAGGTGGGTGATATAGAACTCACACTGGCACGAGACTTCTTGTGGACCTCTGTACCTCCGCAGATAGAGGGTAGGCAGATTCTCCAATTGTATCCTTTTCTATGTGGATCCCCAGTTTTTCCAGTCCTAGTTATCGAGAGACTCTATTTCCTTACTGTCGCTTCTTGCTACTCTTGTGAAAGATCAGTTTAGTATAAATGTGTGGGCTTATCTCCAGGCTGTCTATTTTGTTTTGTTTGTTAATGAGTGTTTTTATGACAGTGTCATACTGTTTTGACTACTATAATTCTTTTATGTAATTTGAAATCAATTATACAATAGGGAAGTGTGAGGCCTCTACTCTCCTTCTTTCTTAAGATCACTTTCACTATTTTGGGTCTTTTGTGGTTCTTAAAAATTTTTTAAAAATTGTTTTTTCTATTTCTGTGTAAAATGCCACTAAAATTCACAGGTATTGGGTTGGTTCTGTAGCTTGTTTTTGAGTAGCGTGGGGTTTTTTTCTTTTAAGGGCTAGAAATTGAACCCAGGGCTTCATTCCAGTCAGCTCTACCACTGAGCTATGCCCCCAGGTACAGTGAAATCTCTTTTATTCCCCATTTGGTGCTGGAAATCAAACCTAGGGCATTGCACATGCTAAGCAAATGCTTTGTCATTGAGTTACTTAGTCCTAGACATTTTAACAATATTGAGTCTTCCAGTGAATAAACTTAGAATGTCTTTCCATTTATTTTTGCCTTCTTCACTTTCTTTTTATCAGTAGTTTATCACTTTAAGTGTTCATCCTTTACTTCCTGGTTAATTTTATTCCTGAGTGTTATTATTATCATAATTATTACTATTATTAAAGTACTAGGGATTTAATCCGGGTGTTCTACCATTGAGCTATATCCCCAACCCTTTGTATTTTTATTTTGAGAAGGGGTTTTGCTAAGTTTCCAGGCTGGCTGTGAACTTGTGATGCCACCACCTCAGCCTCCCCAGTAGCTGGGATTGTAGGCATGTGCCACCACATCTGGCTGTGTTTCATTATTTTGATGCTGTTGAAAATGACAGTTTATTTCCTTCTGAAAATTACAATCCAAGAACGTTATAGTCAAACTATTAAAACCAAAGACAAGTGAAAATCTTTAAAACAGCTTGTCTATTTAGCCTTAAGCAGCTTTTAAAACCCAAGTCAATCTGAGGTCTCTTATTAAAAATTGCAGCAAACCAGACTTAGCCTGTATGTTCAAATTACTGTTCCTTCAGCATTTATGTAAGGAGACCAGATCTACTTGAAAATAAACTGATCTATTGTGATTATCCTTGGTAGAAGTAGGTGTGACCTTAGAGAGGAAATTTGTGTTTAGTTGCACAGAAAACCATAGCACATCGGTTACTAGATTCTAGGCCTGCATTATCTTGAGGCTTTCCTATCTGAATTCTAGTTTTCTTCCATATCTGGCTATGACTCTGTGCTAACACTTCTCGGTTTTCTCTTACCTTCTTTACTTGACATCACTAAAAAATAAAACCACCCATTTCCTGAAGCCCTACAAGCTGAAGATGGAAAATGCAATGCAAATGTCAAAGAAATCACCTGGACAGGTCATGCACAAGCAACCTGTGTGCCTGCTGCAGTGTGAGCCTCTGAGGAAACAGCAGGACGTTCAGTGCCATCCCCAGAAACCCCACAGCTGTGGAATTTGCACGTCCATTGCAACCAACATCCTGATTCTGCCATTAAAAGATGAGTCCCACATCTAGAAATGTTCCTGACTGACTGCCCTCTGAACTAAAAAATGGGTTTCACCTATTAATTTCAATATTTTTCTTTGCATATAAATTGCTCTCACAGGAAGTCAGCACCTCTGAGAATCAGCCATACTGGGACTGGGAGGATCCAGTAAGAAGCCAACTAGCCAGCCTTTCTGGTAAGCCATGCAAGCCGCGTGGCTTCCAGGAAGAAAAAAGTCAGCGCCTCCTATGACTCTACAAGTGAGTGGGCTGAGAATCAAGCTGCTCCCCCTCGCCCCCCTCCCCCCCCCAAGCAACCCATTGGTTCAGAGGACGGACTGAGTTAAGGTACATAGAGCAACTGAATGCTTGCTTTTGGTTAATTTTGCAGGCCTGGGGCCAGCGGTCTGAGCATCTGTTGGGAGGATGACAGTATGCAGTGTAGCAAATGTGGGGGATTTCCTTCTGTCTTGTCTTTGAAATCTAATACTGTTCTCACTGTTTTTGCTTGGTTACAATTGTTTTCCTTTATTCAATGTTCTGTTTTGACTGGTTTTATTCTGTTTTGTTTTTGGTTTGATTTTGCTGTACCTGATGGAATGGACAACTATCGTGAAGACAACAAGATATACTATGGTAGCTGCTGTTGTTTTCCTAGTATCCTGCTTTGAATTTCTGTACCAGTTTTGCTGCTTTGTTTTGATCGACTTTGTTCTGTTTTGTTGTGTTGGATTTTACTATCTTTAAAA
Source organism: Dasyprocta punctata (assembly GCA_004363535.1). NCBI lineage: Eukaryota > Metazoa > Chordata > Mammalia > Rodentia > Dasyproctidae > Dasyprocta > Dasyprocta punctata. Next base: position 15,477 of record RJWM01023089.1, on the reverse strand, counting down.
TAAAAAAATAAAAATAAAAAACCAAATTGGTCTCTTAGCCAGGCATGGTGGCACATGTCTGCAATCCCAGCACTTGTGAGGCTGAGGCAGGAGGATTGCTGTGAGTTTGAGGCCACCTGGGCTACAAAGTGAGTTCAAAGTCAGCCTGAAATACAGAGCGAGACCCTGTCTCAAAAAAAAAAAAAAAAAAAAAAAAAAAAGAATTACTCTCATTTAATACCTGGCTATTTCTACCACCCAGCAAATGCCCTCTCAACAGCTGATCCAGCAGGACTGTCCGTACCTCTGTGCTGCTATAACAGAAGATGACAGCCTGGCTGATTTAGAACCAACAGAGCTTCATTTTCCATGGTCCTAGAAGCAGCCAAGTTCAAGGTTAAGGTATCAGGGAGTGCAGTCACCTAGTGAGCGCAACTGTCTTCTTCCAGATTGGTGCCTTGTCCTCCAGAGAGGAGGGACCCTGCCTCCTCAAATGGTAGGAGGCAGAAAGGCAAGGCAGCGACACATCGCGTGGAGCCTCTGTCCTGAGAGTCTTCGTCCTGTTTATAAGGAGGGAGCCATCGGGCCCTTATCACCTCTGAAAACTGTCACGTGGCAACAGCTGAAGTTGGGGAAGAGATGCATTCAAACCCTAGCACAAGCCTTAATAAACCAAAGGTAACCAAACAAGACCTAGGCGTCCATGTGCTCAGGGAAAACAAAGTCTCTTCTTTTCTTGTACAAGAAGGGAAACTGACAAAGATTTTCTCCTTAGACCAGAACATTAGTCAGTCTCCTTTCAGTCCCGTTCTTGACAAGTTCCCACCTCGAGCTTGTCTTTCTGCTGTGTTTTTTTGGTTCTGGGAATTGAATGCGGGATCTTGAGCTTGCCAGGCAGGCATTCATTCCGCTGAGCCATACCCCCAGCCCTGTCTTTCTGGGTTTGTAAAATAGAGTTTGGCAAGAATTCTACTGTCAGTTTAGCAAAATGCCCTTCACTTAGTATTTGATTATAACCAAACACAATGGGCTTGCTCCTTGGCGAATGTAGAGCCAGTTAACACAACCAAGAGCTGAAAGACAGAAGAAAGGTTTATTACTTGTTCAATGAAGAAAATCATTGGGGGAAACTCCCAAAGAGAAATGTATGCATATTCATCCTGAAGAGACTTGTCCTTACAGGTAGAGCATTCTTATTCCTGAGTGTTCTCAGTTAAAGATTGTGCTTTTCGTGCTCAAAAATGCCAGACAGTCTCTTTTCCCACAAGCACAGGTGATTCACCCTGTAAGTTGCTGCTTAGCAACTAATATGATCACCTCCGTACCTTATCAATTGTCCTACCAAGTGCTCAGCCAGCAACCTCTTATCCTTAACATTTCCTCTCTGTCATTTTCCACACTCTAACTCTCACCTTGTTCTTTGGGGTTTTTTTTTTTTTTTGAGATGCTGTTATGCTGAGAAAAGTTTATTCAAGTTTATAATTTGAAGACGTGATAGTGGGGAGGGAAGGATGGGGAGGCTCTGACACATGCTGCATTATATGCCTATATATAAACTTGTGGTGTAACCTAGACCATAGCTACAGGTTATCCAATTAGTTCCTATCTTAGAGTAATATATATTCAGAATAATGAAAAGCCAAACCAGAGCAATGGCTCCCAACAGACCAAAAATTGAGCAAATGGGAGCAAAAAGCAGTATTCTTTTTTAAATTTTTATTTTATTTTATTTTAGTTTGGTACCGGGGATCAAACTCACAACCTCGCACCTGCCAGGCAAGTGCTTAGGCCACTGAGCTAAATCCCCAGCCCTAGTTTTTGAGACAGGGTCTCACTATGCAGTTCAGGCTGGCCTTGAACTCACTTTGTAGCCCAGGCTGGTCTCGAACTCACAACTATCCTCCTGCCTCAACTCCTGAGTGCTGGGATTTGAGGTGTGTGCCACCACTCCTGGCCAAAAAAAAAAAAAGTGTATTCTTTAGATCAGAATCATTCAAAAGAAATATTTTCATTTAGTGCGTTTGAAGATTGCTGGCTTAGGCTGCTAGATTTTGTTCCTTTATGTTTGCAGTCGTCTTCTTCATTGAGGGCAGGGCACACGTCCTTGGCCATGTCTGTACCTGCCTAGTTTCAAAATCATCCCAACTTCACACTTTCAGGTTTCATTTTTCTTTTTTCTTTTTTTCTTTTTTTTTGTTTTGTTGAGCAGAGGGATAGCAGTCTGTCCAGAACTGTGTTGCCACCTGTACGTGTCACACATCTTGAACAAAGAAAAGATAAGAGAATTTTCCGGTAATTTTCCTTACAGCTCCCGCTGCCGTGACGCAAGGAAGTGGCCCATTGCAGCGTGGGCCTTGGGGACTGTGGGACCTGTCTGAGTTGGACATAGGTGCGCCAGGCACTGGGGTTCAGGGTGCCCTGCTACAAAGGGATGCAGCAAGCAGCTGTGATCTAGAGTTACTGTGTGGGGATGCGTGCTGTGTTTCTTGTGGGTTTTTTCAGACTGTATTAATAAACAGATACAACACAAGCTGGCCTTGTAGTGCTGGTTCCTATTCAGTATTTCCTGGGAATTGTTTGCTTTTCAAGTAAAATTGCTCTTCGTTTTTAAACCCTCACTTCTTCTTGTCAGAGTCTCTTTTGAGTTCAACCTCTCTCCCCTGCTGCAAGAACCAGCTGCAGTGGCCCCTGCACCTGTCGCCATGGTCTTCCTTGGAAAGTCTGCTCTGCCTTCTTCATCAAGCGTTTGGATGAATATTTCTCTTTAACAGCCCTAGGAATTTCTGATGCCAGAGGAGTGGTGGTCAGCCGTGTGGAGGGGGCGGCAGGCAGGGGGAGAAAGGTTTACGTTTGAGGAAAAGTTACGCAGAAGGCACTGGTTGGAGGCTGAATCAGGGCAGCCCCGCAGTCTCGGTCCTCTGCACAGCCCGTGTCCTTAGGCACGGGAGCCACCAACCAGGAAGCAAAGCCAGCCTGGCTCAGACGGCTCTTCCGCGGTCCCTGGTTCCTCCCCTGCCCTCCGGAGTGTTCGTTTAACATGGTAAAGAATTATGTCCCGTGTCCACAGTCCGAAGTGGGCTGATGGAAGGCGGATGGGCAGAGGGAGAGGAAGGAAGAGAGAAGGAAAGGAGTGAGAAGGAGGACACGGGGGAGGTGGGCGAGAAGGAAGGAGCCGCGTCACCAGGCGGGGAGGGCTCTGCCCCACGTAACCGTCGGGGACCAGGCCTCTTCCGTGTTTCTCCTTGTCCCTCCCTTCGTCCCACCACTCGGCAGCAGAGGGAGGATCCGCTGGAGAGGTTTCCGTGGCCGCACTGGCAGCGTGCCCCACTCCTGCTCCCGTTCCGTGGACCGAGCTGTCGCGCGGCCGTGGCTAACCGCATCGGAGGCTGGAAAATGCTCTGTCCGTGGGCAGGGGCGTCCGCTGTGCCCCCTTCCCCTCCTGCCTGTAGGAGCACTGCTGTGCTTATGGTGTGACCGCGTGCGCCAGCTGTCCTCCTCGCCAGCTCGCCGGATCACGGACACCGGCATACTGGCTGAAGTCTCCACGCAGGCAGCAGCGGTGACGCTGACCGCGAAGCTCCCGCCCGCCCCTTCCCCGCGGGCTCCGTCCGCGCAGGAAGGCCGTGGGCGCTGGCCCGTCCGCGCGGGAAGGCCGCGGGCGCTGGCCAGGCCGCAGAGCAGCGTCGGGAGGCTTGATGCTTGCGAACCTCTATACCCCTGTTCCCCAAGGCTTTGACGGCCGTCCCTGCTCGGCCCCACTTCTCTACTCCCTTCTGCGTAACTTTGCACCTGTCTCCCCGTCGTACATCTGATAATGCCCCTCGCTCTCCTGCGGCCCAGGAACCCTCTTTTGCCTTTGAGATGAAATCTATCTGCTCAGCAAGGAGTGTCTGGATTTGCTTTAGTTCACATGATATAGGGTTATTTGTTTTTTCTTTCCTCTGCTTTTGCATCACTAAATTATAGCTGTGTTGAAATACTTGCTATTTCCTAAACATGGTACTTCCCATTTCTTTATTTTTGTGAGTTGACCAAGAATAAAATTAACCTATTTGAGAACAAAGAAAATTACTTTTATTTGCGTCTACTTAGGATTGCAATCTGGAACACACATGGTCAGTCTCAGGTCTGAGCCCAGGAGGAAGGGGCTTTAAAGAGCGTTTCTGTGTCTTAAAATTCATCTTGTTACTGGCCCACGCGTGCAGCGCGTGATGACCCCACCCGGGAGCCGGCACAGCGCGGACACAGCGCCCTTCTTTCTCCCGCCCCTCTCCCTCCTCCTCCCTCCTTGTCTCTGCCCCACTCCCCTTTGAGAAAGACCCCACTCCCTGCTTCCTGTTATCCACCTTTTATGTCGCTCTTTATTTATATCTTGGGTTCTTCATATAAGAAACACTGCAATATTTAAGCTTCCGGGGCTGATTTATTCCACTTATCATGGTCTCAAGGGGCATCCACTTTCCTGTGAATGACTCGTGTGTATCCTTTACGTCGGAGTAGCGCTCCATGGAGCATAAATACCATGTTTCTTTTTACCCATATCCATGGCACCCAGGCGTTGTTTAGAAAGTGGACATCCGGGTGGCCAGGTACGGAAGGAATGTGCGCGGGGTACAACCTGCCAGTGTCCCCGTGCTCTGAGAGCCAGCCAGGGCGGTGACTGCAGCACACGGAGGTCCTCGTTTCCTCATGGAGGCAGTGGGCACCCCACTCTTTCTCCTCAGGCTGGACACCTGACGACCTAACTGCCTGGCTACCGAAGACCCCTCCCTCATCTAGAATTAAACCCTGAAAGGCAGAAGCTGTTCGTACTTCCCGAATTTACAGTTGCCTATCTTAAGACCTGGCATAGAGTAGGTGTTCATTAGAGGCTGAATAAATAAATGTCTGTCTCCATGGCAACTAGCTTAGTGGGAACCTCTTTCAGGGTAGGGTTATTGGTGGTGGTTTTTTCTGGAAAGCTGGCTGCAGTCACAAAAGAAAAGTTTAGATAAAATTTTTTTTCTGCATCTCTGTACAATCAAATGTTTTCAATTAAAATAATCTTTAGCCCAATCTGAAGGTTGAAATGGGTCTCGACAGTAGTAAGTACAGCTTACTCACATATCAAACTAGAAAGCACACTACAAAGTCAAGGTTTTAGGCAACGAAACAACCTTATTTAATGCTTTCCTGTAAAGCAAAACAAAGCCATGTGTGATGGCGCACACCTGCAACCTTTGCTACTCAGGAGGCTGAGGCAGGAAGATCACTTGAGGCCATGACTTTGACACCAGTCTGGGCAACATAGTGAGATCCAGTCTAAAAGAAGAAAGAAAGAAAGAAAGAAAGAAAGAAAGAAAGAAAGAAAGAAAGAAAGAAAGAAAGAAAGAAAGAAAGTCTTTGCATGCAGGAGTGCAATACTCCATTCCTTATAAGCATGTATTTTATTACCCTTCTGAAATCAGATAAAAATTTTCAACAGCTGGATATCTCATCTTTGCCCCAAATAACGAGGTCTACATTCCAGAAGAAAGTGGAATTTCTTTTATTTCTTCCTTTATGATTACTTACAGTGTCACCATCATTAGGTTGGTGGTGGTGGAGAATCTCTCCTGGACCCAGGACCAGATTACCGTGACGCCTCATCAGAAGCCTGCTTAGAAAGCTGTGGCTCTGCTCTCAAGTGGCTGAGCTCTCGGGAAGCTCTGGACTGCCCTGAGCTCTCTGAATGTTTTGCAAAAAATTCTCTTTCTTAAGTTCTAATTCTAATGTGTATGAGACAGGATATTGTTCTGGGGCATTTAAAAAATGTTGCCTTCGATTTTACCATTTTAAAAGATTTATTGAGTGCCATTGAACCAGAGACCTTTGGAAAGGTCTTATTACAAAAGGGTTGAATACGTCTTTTCCAGGAACGAGAAAATTAAAGATGATGAGAATCCAGGAAAAATCCCTCAAGAATAAATACACAAGCAGGCTCGTTTTATTTTGGTCCCACGATAGCACTGCTAAAGCATCTTTAGTGACACGCAGGCAAAATATCACACATCTCTGGCCCTGAAATTTTAGTTTTAATCTTTTCCCTCCAGTTTTCATGATGCAGGGGTTCTTTAGGAGTTCTTATACCAGCTTTAGATCAATTTTGAAGTTTTATGGGGTAAAGCTTGCCATTTTCCACACCAGAAGCCACTTTATTTGAATACCAGGGTGTGTTTCTGCTTGCGTACTGGCAGAGGCTATTGGAAAAATGAAAGTGTGAAATTTGATTTTATTGCTACCAGAAAATATTAGCCATCAGGTGGAAATGTGAGAAACCTCCCACTTCGCGAGAGGAAGGCAGCGCATCAAGCCTCTGGGCCAGTGGATGAGCCTCTGGCACGCATGCTATTTGGCTTTCTTTTAACAAAAAGATGTTATGAGTTGTATTTTCTAAACTAAGCCTGCACAGTTCCCTTGCAGTGGCAGTGCTGTCACTTTGTGATGAATCAGTGTGTTTTGGGCTGCACTTTGGGCACTCGTCTCTAAAAGATTCGCCATCCCTGTTTAAAGTGGTGAGGAATTCTTAGAACTTTTACCTTAGAACTAAAGAGCAACGCTTACTTCCTGTCATACAAAGAAGTGGGCAGGCCATGCTGCAGCCTTTCCTACTCTGTGCTGGCTGGAACGTGGATATCGCAGGTAGAGTCTGAGTCGCCAGGGTGAGCAGAGATGTGGAAGCCATGTGTTGAGAACAACAGAAGAGTAAGAATTCTGGTTCTTTGAGGATCTAGAGTTGCATCCCAGTCCAGGAATCTACGGAGGAGAAATAAGCTTATAGTTTTTTTAGGCAAGGTGGTTCTTACATAGAGGAAGGCAACAACATCACTGAAACACATGCATTGATTTTCTCTTTTAAGGAAAATACTAGCTAATCTATTATATAGAAATGTAGATTGCTGTAGACTGAATGTGTCCCTTTTCCCTCAAACTCATGGCGAATCCCTAAGCCCTAGAGTAATAATATTTTCAGGTGGGCCTTTGAGAGGTAATTTGGTCATGAGGTGAAGGTTTGATGGTGGGATAGCACCCTTACAAGAAGAGATGAGAGAGAGAGGGAGAGAGGGAAAGAGGGAGAGAGGGAAAGAGGGAGAAAGGGAGAGAGGGAGAGACATAGAGTGGGAGAAAGAGAGGAGAGAGAGAGAGAGAGAGAGAGAGAGAGAGAGAGAGAGAGACAGAGAGAGAGACAGAGAGAGATTGTGTGTGAGGAGTCAAGGAGAACCGTACCATCTACAAAATAGGAACAGAGTTCTCACTAGGAACCAGATCTGCCAGTGCTTGGACTTCCCAACCTCTAAATATAGAGAAGTAAATGGTCCTGCTAAGTCTCTGGTGTTTTGCTATAGCAGCACAAACTGATTAAGACATAGGTAAAACTGTAATGAACTCTTGCTTATCTGTCATCCAACTTCAGTTCCTATCACCTGTGACTCCTCTCATTTCATATGTACCCTAACTAGTCTCTCTTCTCTGTATTTTTTGAGGAAAATGCAAGGGATTTAAGTATATCATTAATAAATATTTTAGTAAGTATCTGCAAGATAGGGACTCTTACTCTGTATTTGAATTAGGCTCCAAATAAAGTCAACAGATTGTGATAGGGTAACATAAATGTTAAGTTTCCTTTGAGCTATAAGCTTTCTCTTCATCTTTTTCCTTTTTCTTGGAATCTTTTGGATGAAACACATGGATTATGCATCATAGGGTTTTCCATAGTCTGCTTTCTGTGGATTGTACCTACATGGCATGGTTTAAAAATCTCCTGTTCTCTCAATGTATTATAAGTGACAGTTGAATCAAAAGCTTTGATCAAATTATGTCCTTGTTTTTTTTTTTTTTGTCGTGATATTTCACAAGTGTGTCACATTCTTTCTTTAGGAGGTTTGTGAAATACAGTGGTTGACACTCAATACTTACATGTATTACTTCATTAGGTGTTGTAAAATGATTAAACTTTAACTTTTCCATTCATTATTATTTTTTAGTATCTAAGAACTTATGGGTTTAGGTATATTTGTTTTGCTTCATTCATTGCTTTTTTTCTCTTTTCTTTTGTTTTCTTTCTTACCATTGTTTTATTTTCATTTTTTTTCCCTGAGCTCAAACCCAGGGCTTCTTGGGTGCTAGGCAAGCACTCTACCACTCTGCTATTATATCCTTGGTCCTGCAGTAATTATTATTATTATTATTATTATTTTGTCTTTTGTCTTTTTGAGACAGGGTCTCAATATGCAGTTCAGTCTGGTCTCAAGCTCACTTGGTAGCCCAGGCAGGTCTTGAACTTACAATGATCCTCTTGCCTCAGGCACCTGAGTGCTGGGATTACAGGTGTGCACCACTACACCTGGATAAATTCTTATTGATGATCGAATTATTCCATCTTTGATTCCTTCACATTAGCTCCTGAATACTTCTGACACAACCCAAGTGATAGTAAGTTTCTATTTTTAGCCTCATCTTTAATATTTTTTGCCTAAGATCTGAAATCAGCCATTTTCCCAAGAGACTTTGGTTTCTACTGGTAGGAAAGGACGTGGAAATCACTGGCAGGATTCTAGGGACACTTTTTTTTTTTTTTTTTTTTGCAGCACCGGGAATTGAACTCACAGCCTCATGCTTGCCAGACAGGCACTTACGCCACTGAGCCAAACTCCTGGCCCTAGTTTTTCGAGGCAGGGTCGCACTGTGTAGCTTAGGCTGGCCTTGCACTCGCATTGTAGCCCAAGCGGGCCTTGAACTCAAGACGTTTCTCCTACCTCAGCCTCCCGAGTGCTGGGATTAAAGGTGTGCGCCACCACGCCCGGCTAGGGACACTTGCTATTACTGAGTTTGCCATTTTTTCTGGGCTTTCTGGGTTGATGTTGATTTTCTCAATTCCAATTTAGGTCTCCAGGATTTTGCTTCTTGAGCTCACATTTGCATTTCCTTCTTCCCACATGAAAATCATCATTCGTAAGGATACTGGAAAATGAATTTAGAACATCAAATATTCACTCATTTTCTCTAGCCCATAGAGAATAAATGTACTACCTACCACAAACAATATGACTGAAAACAGTTGAAATCGTTCTTTTGTTCTTTTTCATTTTAGAGAATACCCCTTTGAGAAGTAATGATATTACTGTGTTCTCTGTTTGGAATAGTTAGCCTCTATGTTTATGTCTTCAACTGGATACACACCTTATTTCATTTGTTATATTTTATTTTCAATGTGCAGAGGTTTAAACAGCTATCTCTTTTTCTATAATGAGATAAAAGATTTACATAGTTTCTAAGCAAGTATACCAGTGCTGTGGTTTGTATCTAGATGTCCTTCCAAAGCCTCCTGAGCTCACAGGTGGGGTTTTCGGGAGGTGATGGGATCATGGGATGCAATACTCTTTTCACTGATGAGCTGAATGTGATGCTGGGAGATGAAGCCGGGTTGGAGGAGGAGGGTCTATCTCCCTCCCTCTTCCCTAGATCTCTCTCTCTCTCTCTTTCTCTCTGCTTTCTGCTGCTGTCCCATGAGCAAACCCCACTGCCATGCAGCCCTGCCTTGGAGCCAGGCAGCTATGGACTGAGACCTCTACAAAATATGAGCCAAAAATTACCCTCTCCACCTTTACAGTGTGTATGCTAGGGCTTGTGTCTCAGCAATGAGAAAATAACTAAGACAATAGGTTTTTAATAAGCAAAACAATAGCTCCCCGAAGATGTTCATGTCCTGGTTCCGGAAACACACCATTCCATGAGGTCCCATGGCAAAAGAGAATTAAGGTTGTATACAAAATTAATGCTGCTAATCAGCTGACCATAAAATAATGAAAGCATCCCAGACTACCCAAGGTCATTGCAAAATTCCTAGCAAGTGGAATTGGGAAGCAGAGAAGAAAGACCCAGAGAGATGCAGAGAAGCACGTGACCAGCTATTTCTGGTTTTGAAGAAGAGGAAGGGGCCATAAGCCAAGAAAGCGAGGGGTCAGGAGAAGCTGAGAAAGGCAGGAAGACAGTTCCCACATCTCCACTGAAGCCTTGATGTCACCCAGGAAGTCTCCCTGGACTTCCAGCGTCGAGAGCTGTAAGAGCAAATTTATGTTGTTCATGCCACTAAGTTTGTAGACATTTGTTATAGCAAAGATAAATATATCAAAAAATTTTAAGTTTCTATTCTTAAATCCTCTGAACTATTTTTTTCTACTTTTAAAATAATGATGCAAGCTTTATGGTTTATCCCCCAATTTGAAAAGCATATATTTGCTAGGGGAATAGCCCACATGATCACAGAAGCTGAAAAGCTCTACAATAGGCTGTCTGTAAACCATAGAGCCAGAGAAGTCAGTAATGTGATTCAGTCCAAGAAGCCAGAAGCCTTGGAATGAGGGTGGACCTCTGGCCCAAGCCCCAGTATCCAAAGGCTAACGAGCCTGGAATGTGATATTGAGGGCAGCTGCAGGAGGAGCGCACCCTGTGCTGGAAGGAAGAGCCAGAGGGAGGATTTCTCCCTCTTTGACTTTCCTGTCCTATTTGGGCCCCGGCCAACGGGATGGCACCCAGCATACTGAAGACCGTCTTTCTCGTGCAGTTCAGTTACCTTATGCCAATCTTCTCTGGAAACGCCGTCACAGACACACCTGCAGCTAGTGCTTGCCCAGCGCTCTCCACAGTTTCCTGTTCAGGCCAGTTGATGCTAAAGTTGATCACGACACTAATATATCCAGAGGACCACTCCATAGTAGGGCACACACGACTTGGTCAGGTTGGGTGGCTACAACAAAATACTCCAGGTGAGATATCTTACACAAGCAGAGAATGGAGGTCCAGGATCAGGGTGCTAGAAGATTCAGTTCTGGGTAAGGTTCCTTCTCCTGGCTGGTAGATGATACTATGAGTTATCTTCACATGGTGGAGAGATGGAGGAAACTCTGTTGTCGGTTTCTCTTTTTATAAGGCAACTAATCCTCTCTGGGGTCCCACATCACAACCTCATCTAAACATAATCAGCCCTCAAAAGTTCCATTGCCAAACACTACCACACTGGAGTGGCCTGGGGGCTCAACATATGAATTTTGGGGAAGCACATATAGTCCATAACAATTGAGATTTTTTCATTTCTTTTGAATACCAATTCAGATTTTGTTTTCTGTATCACAAATATTCCTGCAGTAGTTGCTTTACACATATGTCTTTTCACACCTTTCCCAGTATATCAATGGAACAGATTCCTGGAAATAAGTTTCATGGCTCAAAGACTGTATAGAGGAAAATTGTGTGTAACATTGCCAAGTATCCATAAAGATTACTTTCCACTCCTACCAGCACTATGTGAGAATGACTATTTCTTCATAGCTTTGTCAATATTTGTTGAACTTTTGGATATTTACCATTCATTGTTAGCATTTTTTATGATGTAAGACTTACAACATGAGATCTGCCCTCTAAGCAAATTTCTTGTGTGCAATACAATATTGCTAACTATGTGTGCATTGTTATAAAGGAGAGACATAGAAGTTTTTCACCTTCCATAATGGAAACGGTGCTCACTGAACAACAATTTCCTATTCAGTTCTACTCCTTCCATCCCTTGCCAACCACTCATAAATCTAAAAGTCTGACTACCAGTTACCTTACATAAGAAATTACACAGTATTTATCCTGTTCCTGGCTTATTTCATTTATCTTACTCTACCTGAGCTTCATTGATGTGGTAGCCAGGATGGGATTCCCTTCTTTTTTTGGGCCGAATGGTATCATGCTGTGTGTATATAGTTTACCACATTTCATTCATTTATTCACCCATCAGTGGACAATCTAGGGTGCTCCCATGTCATGAACATTGTGAATAATGCCACAGTGAATTTAAGAATGAAGATATTTCTTCAGGGTTTTATTTTCAGTGTTTTTGGATAGACACTCAGAAGTGGGATTGTTGAATCATACGGTAACTCTATTTTTAATTGTTTGAAGAACCTCCATACTGCTTTCTATAGCAAGTGCACCATTTTACATTCCCACCAACAGTGCACAAGCGTTCCAATTTCTCCATATCCTCCCCAGCCCTTGTAATTTTCAATTTTTTAGTGACCATCCTAACAGGAATGAAATGACATCACACTGTGGTTTTGACATACATCTCTCTGGTGATTAATGATGTTGACTATCTACATATTCCTGCTGATCATTTCTTCTTTTTATGTGATGTTGGGATTAGTGTCTTCTTTGGACAAATGCCTTTTTAATTCTTTGCCTATTTTTTTTTAATTTGGGCTATTTGTTTTTCTTGCTATAAGTAGTAGGAGTTCATTATATGTTTTGAATATTAATTCCTTACCAAATATATGAGCACAAATCTTTTCTTCCTCTCTTAGGCTCTTTTTATTGAGTTTGTTGTTTCTTACATGATACAGAAGCTTTTCAGTTTGATGCAGTTCCACCTGTCTATTTTTATTTTTGGTCAAATCCAGGGACTCATTGCCAAGACCAATGCCATAAAGCATTTCCACTGTATTTTCTCTGATGAATTTTCAGAGGTCTTACATTTAAGCCTTTATTTTTGAATTGATTTTTGTGTATAGTGTAAGGTATGAGTCTAATTTTATTCTTTCGCATATGACTATCTGATTTTCTCATCATCGTTTATTGAAGGGATTACCCATTTCCCGCTGAATGGGAGCTGCATTACTCTGATTTCCATTTACACATGATCTTCTTCCTCTGTGTTTTAGACTCTATTTTCTCCCCTTGTAAGGACACTGTTACATTAGGTTAAGGGCTCATTCTACTCTAGTACACCTCTATCTTAATTATGTCTGCAAAGACTCTTTCCAAATAAGGCCATATTCTGAGGTATGGAGTCTTAGGACTTTAACCTAAGTCGTTTGAGGTCGCATTCAACCCACAGCGACTGGTCATATGTGTGCTGCTTTTGGTCTCCCAACCCTACTGTCCCTCTAACTCTCATTTCAGGTCAAAAGATTTTTCTTGTTTTTTTTTTTTTTTTTTTTTTTTTTTTTTTTTTTTTTTTTTTTTTTTTTTTTTTTTTTTTTTTTTTTTTGTTTTTTGTTTTTTGAGATAGGAAAAATATTTCACATAGTTTTCCATGATGAGCCTGTAGGAATAAAAAGGGCATAGGTTATTTTTAGACAAATTTAAAGATAACCATGACTAGACTTTTCAAACTGGAAGTACCCATGTTATTTTTGCAGATTATAAGTGGAATGCATACCCACTGTAAAAATTCAAACAATTCAGGAGCACGGGCAGAATATGAAGCAGATTTATCTGCCGATATAACAGAGGAAGTGAAAGAAAAGAGCAAATTGTTGATATGGATTAAGTTCTCAGAACCAATCTTCCTTCTGAAGACACTTAAAAGTTTGGATAATACATAAGAGATGTTTTTTAAAAATCATTCAAGATGTAACACATTGCCTGTCCAAAATCAAAGGGAAGATGGGAGCCCAGGAAAGGGGTCAGACTCAGAGCTTCTTGGCTGCTCGGGCATTTGGTGATCTGGTCAACTTGATCTATCACCTGATGGACTCCAGAGGTGACAGGAAGCAAATCCTACAATCTGCCTCACCAGGCAAAATGGTTCCACAGTAAGACAGGGCGGGAGGATGGAAGCACGTCCCAAGTCACTCAGCCGTGCATCCCCACTAGGTGTTTGCATGCAAAGTTACCCTGCGCGGAACAGAGGCAGTGTGAGGAACAGGCAGCCCCATCCTGGAAAAATAGGAGCAGCAGCTCCCATCCTGGAAAAATAGGAGCAGCAGCTCCCCTCCTGGGGCTGCAGCACCAATTCCTGTTCCTACGTGGCCAACAGTTTTAACCCTTATGTTTATTTAAAAGTGGTCTTAGAGCCGGATGTGGTGGTGTGCATCTGCAGTCCAGCTACTGGGGAGGCTGAGACACGAGGACTGCTGGAACCTGGGAGTTTGAAGTCAGCCTGGGCAACATACTGAGACCTGGTCCCTTTTTTTTTTTTTTTAAAGTGATCTATCTTGGCATATTTATTCTGGAAGGCGCTTTCCCCACTACCTCACCAGCAGTTCTATTCCCAAGAAGACCAAAACTGGATCTGGGGCATAGCTGAGTGCTAAAGAATTTGCTGAGCATGTATGAGGTCATGGGTTCAATCCCTAACAGAGAGAGAGAGAGACAGAGACAGAGACAGAGACAGAGAGAGGGAGGGAGAGAGGGAGAAAAAGACAGTACATGCTTATAAAACGTTTCAAAGTGGCAGTTCATTTAAATGAATAAGGATGTTAATGAACAACATTCTAGTTCATAAAGCCCAAAGGACCAGACTAGAAATGATTCAAATATCTATGAACTGGTGAATGGATAAACTGTGATATATTTGTATCGTGAATTACTCCTCAGAAATGAAAAAGGATTGTGGATATGCTAAACAACACCAATGGTCCGGAAAACTATTATGCTGAATAAGAGTAAGCAGACTTCAGAGTACAGATTGTGTGATTCGTCTTATCTGAAATTCTAGAGCAGGCAACGTGTACTAGCGGTTCCTCAGCCGAGAGTGGACAAGGGGGGCTGCTGGGGAGCGCTCAGCTAGAGATAGTTCACACAGGCAGAGCCAAAGCCCAGAGTGCCCGAGATGTGCCCTAAGGGCACAGGGCACCTAAGGAAGGCCCTGAGGGAATGGGGTGCTGGAGGAAACAGGGGTTTCAGCCCTGAGAACGTGGGGCATAAGAAGCGAGCTAGTTAAGCAAAGCAGCGTGATGGGACACATGCATAAATAAAGGCAGTGCAGTGGTTGAGCAGTCTCTTCCTCCCATCCAGAGAAAGGGCTCCACCTGACCCCAGCTTTCTGTCTCTATCTTTATTTTCTTCATCCTCTCTCTGTTCTTCCCCTCAGGACCTTCCTCTCACGAATGCCACAGTGGGCTGCAAAGAGACTCAAGGGAATTTCTGGGGAAAAATTCCTGTGTCTTGGGGGTGGTTAGAAATAAAAAGAAGGAAAAAAGTTACATCACGTGTGAAAGAAGCTGGTATAGCTGTATTAATAAATTTGTTTCAGCATATTCATACAGTGGAATTCCATGCAGCATTAAACACAGATTTACCATGATTGTACATAATAACATGAATGAATTCCACATAAATAATGTTAGATGAAAGAAACAAGACACAAAGAGACATCCAGTATAATTATACAATTTCAAAGGAAACCAGAGAGCTGACCGATTTTTTATCTTTAACTTTATTTATTTATTTATTTATTTTTTAGACAGAAGAAAAGTAAGAAATTAAGTAAAACAATTTCACAACAAGCCAATAGGAGGTTCCTCCAAGATGGCCGCCCAGAAGACACTGTGACAGGGAGGCTCCCTGAATATACCATCAAAATGCCGGAATATAAACTAATATAATAACAGAGAGAAGGAAAAAAGAGGGAGATGGGTCCTCTGGACCCAAGAAGAATCTAAAACGAGAACTGTAGCCCACGGAAAGAGTAAAAGAATGAAATAAACAAAG
>RJWM01023088.1:0-32686 GCA_004363535.1 Dasyprocta punctata | reverse complement strand
AAAAATATATTCAAGTGTATAAAAATAAAATACAACTGGAAAAATGTTTGTATGCAACTAACTTAATACAAAGAAGAAAATTTAAACAACAATTGCTAGATAATAGAAGTATCAAATAAATATTCTTAGCTTCCTTCTTGAGAAACAAGAATAGCAAAATAAACCTGAATAAAACAGAAACAATAAAAAGTCTGATGGAAATTGATGAAATCAAAATCTGAAAAGATTGTGTACATTAAAAAAATAAAATGCTGATTTTTTGTATAAAATTCAGTTAAATCAATACAATTATAGCAAGACTGACAACAATGACAAGGAAGGCCCATTACCAATATTAAGAATAAAATCAGAAATATGAAAGGAAATAGCGTTACAAAATTTCCAGATGTTGAAAGAAAATACACCAAAGTGTTAACCCTACTAAATTTAATAGCTTAGATGAAATGAACTTCCTCCTAAAAAGTATTGCCTAAATTCACTTAGATTACATAGGTTCTGTCTGTCATGTAACTCTGAATTAAATTAAATTTTTAAGCAGAAATTCCCCAAATTATCCATACTAATTATTATAGTAAAACTTTTTACTACAAGTATAAAATAGTAACAAAAAATTTATCCAACCTCTTCCAGAAAATGTAAGAGGAATATTCTTCAACTTGTTATGTAAAAGTTGTCTCCTGTACCAAATGTAGAGAAAAGAAGTAAAGACACAAATTATAATTGCAGCTGAAGCAAGAAAGTAAATGGCAAAATTAAATACATCTTCATGCGTAAAAACTCTCAATGAACTATGAATAGAGAGCTTCTTCAAGTTGATAAAAGACATCTCAATGAAATCCAGAGGTAATATTGTACTTAATATACAGTCAACTACTTTCCCTTCAGTCTGTAACAATACGACAATATTCACTGTTAGCCCGCTCACTCGGTGTAATACTTTAAGATTCACGGAGCACAACAAAATGGGAAATAGAATCTACAGGAGTCAGAAAATAAGAATTAGGGCCACTTGACTTGACTATGCTTTCTAGTAACTTCTACAGGCTGCAACCAGCATTTGAAGAATCCTGAGAGATCATCAAGCCATACAATGGAGGCACTGACATTTAAGGTATAGCTGTGAACTTAACTCACACGGAAGTGAGCTAAGCTGAATCCATCCCAAAAGAAGCTCTACAGAGATGTGATGGGGGAAACATTTATGAATATAACTGCTATAAGAAAGTCCTTGGACAACCAGCAAATTGAAGAACACAAAAATCTCTCAAGAAATCTAAGCAATGAAGAGATATCAAAATGCAATCAATGTAAAGCTCAGAATCAACATGTACCCCACACCAGAATGAAGTCAGATACATATTTTGGATTGGATGACAAGCTGAGTAAATGTAATGAACATAGAAAAAGCTACAGTGATCTCCAGTCCTTTCAGAATAATGCAAGGAGAAAGACCAGTGAGAAACCCTGTCAATATGAGCAATGTGGAAAAACCTGCTCCAAACTCAGTGCAAAAACTTATACTGGAGGGAAGACCTTTGTAAGTAAGAAAAGACTGAAAGCCTCCAGCACCCCCAGTGGTGATCGAATCCATGAAAGAAATCATAGTGGGTGGAAACCCTATATGTAGAAACAACTTGGGAAAGCTTTTATTTCTTCTCCCCTTGTTGAAGTACATGTAAAATGATACATGAGAGAGAAGCCAAATGTATCTAAGAAACATGTGAAAGCATCAGCTCATAGTAATTCCTTTCACAGACATGAAATAACTCACACTGGGGAGAAGCACTTCGTATGCAAGCAATGTGGGAAAGCATTCACTACACGGAGTAAGTGTGAAGTACGTGAAAGGAGTCAAACTGGGGAGAAACCCTATACATGTAAGCAATGTGGAAAAGGATTCACTACACAGAGGTATTGTAAGGTACATGAAAGAAGTCATACTGGAAAGAAACCCCATATATGTAAACATATATAAGGGAAAGCATTCAACACACAGAATTCCTGTAGAACACATGAAAGAACTAATACGGGAGGAGAAACCTTACATACGTAAGCACTGTGAGACAGCATTCAGCACATATAGTAACCGTCAAAGCCATGAAAGTACTCACAGTGAAGAGAAGCCTTATATGTGTAAGTAATGCGAGAAAGCAATCACTAAAAATCTTTTTCATCAAGTACATGAAATAATTCACCCATATGAGAGACCCTATGTGTATGAACAATCTGGAAAAGGATTTAGACACAAGTATTCATTTTATGTACATAGACGAACCCACACTGGTAAGAAACCCTATGTATGTATCCAGTGTGCAAAAGCATTCCTCACACTCAGTAATTGTCAAGTACATGAAAGTATTCATAGTGGGAAGAAACCGTATGTTTGTAAATAATGTGGGACAGCATTCACTACACACAGTTCCTGTCAAGACCATGAAAGAATTCACACTGGGGAGAATCCCTATGTATGTAAGCAATGTGGAAAGGCATTCACTATACACAAATGTTGTCAAAGGCACAAAAAAATTCACACTCCAGAGAAATCCTATACATGTGAAAAACTTGGAAAAGGATTTGCTAGAATGTTTATATTTCGTGCACACAGATGAACCCACACTGGAGAGAAATCCTGTGCATGTAATCAATGTGGGAAAGCATTCACTACATTGAGTTATTGAAAAATACATCAAAGAAGTCACACTGGGGAGAAACCCTATGCATGTAAGTAATGTGGGAAAGCATTCAGCCAACAGAGTACCTGTCAAGTAAATGAAAGATCTCACATGGGAGAAACCCTACATATGTAAGCAATGTGGAAAAGGATTTACAAACATGTATGCCTTTCATGCACATAGAGGAACCCATAATGGGGAGAAATCCTACGCATGTTAGTAATGTGGGAAGGCATTCAGCACACACAGTACTGGCCAAAGCTGTGAAAGAATTCATGCTATGTAGAAACGCTATCTATGTAATCAATGTGAGAAGGGATTAACTACCCACAAATGTTGTCAAAGACATGAAAGAACTTCACTGGGGAGAAAGTGTGCCTGTCAGACATGTGGACAAAGTTTTACTGGTGAGTCCCTATTTTATCGACACAGAATATCTCACATTGGGGAGAAACTCTACATATAAAAGCAGGGGAAAGCAATCAATGAACACAGGTTTTTATCAAGTACATAAAAAAAGTCACAATGGGGAGAAACCATATATATATATATATATATATATATATATATATATATATATGTATATATACACATACATACACACACACTCATACATATAAGCCTATTTTGAGAATCCTGTGAAATTCATCATGTAGGGGAGACCTGAACAAATAAAATAAACAATTTTATGTCAATATTTATACTTTATTCAAAAAATATATTCCCAGATGGAGATACCCTGGAATATATTTCTTCCATGCTTTTCAGTCAAATACGTGTAAATTTCTGAGCTATATATCTGTAAACTTTGCTATAAAAAATATTGACATAATATATTTTTGTGTAAGCCATTGTCTTTAAACTTAACACACAGTACCTTTTGATTAAACATGTGAATTGGAAAGTATTTCTCATTTCCAAGTAAGATTAGTAATTATGTAGTTTTGTTTTGTTTTTACAATTTGGAGGTATAGGTTATTGAAATGTATTTTGTTAATTGTTTTTTAATTGATGGAATTTCCAACTAGCTTTGATTTTAAATTTTTAGTGTATAAAAAGAAGAGTAAGTCAAGCCCAAAGCCCAAAGAAGGGAGGAAATTATAAAGATCAGAGCAGAAATTAATGAAACTGGAGCTAAGAAAACAATACAAAGAATTAATGAAATAAAATCGATAAACCCCTGCCAACCTTATCAAAAAGAGGAAAGAAAAAACTCAACTCCATGCAAAAAGAAATGAAAAGGGTGAAATCACTACATACCCTGTGGAAACACAGAAGATCTTCAATAAATACTTAGAAAAACTTTACTCTCATAGGTTCAATAACACAGAAGAAATGAACAGATTCCTCAAAAAATATGAATTACCAAAGCTGAATCAAGAAGATATAAAACTGCTGAATAATCAAATTTCAGCTAACAAAATTGAAGGTGTAATTAGAACCTTAACAACAAAGAAAAGCCCAGGTCCTAATGGATTCACTGCTCAATTCTACAAGAAATTTAGAGAAAACTTAATACCAACAACCATCAAACTCTTTAAGGAAATTGAAAGGGAACCAAGTCTCCCTAACTCATTCCTAGAAGCGAGTATTACCCTAATACCAAAACCAGAGAAAGACCCAACAAAAAAAGAGAACTACAGGTCAATCTCCCTAATGAACATAGATTCAAAAATCCTCAATAAAATACTGGCAAGTAGAATACAACAAGTTATCAGGAAGATTATGCACCATGATCAAGTGGGATTCATCCCAGGAATGCAGGGATGGTTCAACATACTCAAATCAATAAATGTAATACACCATATCAACCGGGCCAAGGACAAGAATTACATGATCATCCCAATAGATGCAGAAAAAGCTTTTGACAAAATCCAACACCCATTCATGATAAAAAACCCTGCAGAAAATCAGAATAGATGGTCTCTACCTCAACCTGATAAAAGCCATATACCATAAACCAACAGCCAACATCTTACTAAATGGACAAAAACTGAAATTTTTCGACCTAAAATCAGGAACAAGAAAAGGATGTCCATTATCACCACTCCTAGTCAATACAGTTCTGGAAATATTAGCTAGAGCAATTAGACAAGAGAAAGAAATAAAGGGAATAAGAATAGGAAAGGAAGAAGTAAAATTACCATTATTTGCAAATGATATGACACTCTACATAGAAGACCCCCAAAAATCCACTGAGAGACTTCTAGATGTAGTAACCAAATTCAGTAATGCTGCTGGATACAAGTTCAACACTCAAAAATCTATAGCATGCCTGTACACAAATAACAAACTCACTGAGAGAGAAATAAGGGAAACCACACCCTTCACTGTAACATCCAAAAAAACAAAATACTTAGGAATCAATCTAACAAAGGAAGTCAAAGATCTATACAGTGAAAATTATATTACTCTGAAAAAAGAAATCAAAGAGGATTTCAGAAAATGGAAAGATATTCCCCATTCATGGATAGGAAGAACAAACATTGTGAAAATGGCCATTCTCCCTAAATTGTTATACAGATTTAATGCAATGCCAATAAAATACCACTTGCATACCTCACAGAGCTAGAGAAATCATTCCTGAAATTCATCTGGAACCAGAGGAGACCTAAAACGGCAAAGGCAACTCTGGGTAACAAAGATAAGGCAGGAGGCATCACAATCCCTGACTTGAAACTATATTACAAAGCTACTGTGATAAAATCAGCATGGTACCAGAATCAAAACAGACCTGAAAATCAAGGCAATAGATTAGAAGATACAGCCACAATTACAAACACTCTCAGCCACCTCAACTTTGACAAAGGGGCCAAACATGTACACTGGAATAAAGATAGCCTCTTTTTTAAGTGGTGCTGGAAAAACTGGCTTTCCATATGCCAAAAACTAAAATAAGATCCATGTCTATCACCATGTACTAAAGTCAAAATGGATCAAAGATCTAAATATTAAAACAGAGACACTAAATTTGCTGGAAGATAAAGTAGGTAAAAATCTTGACGACATAGGAGTAGGCAGAGAGTTCATGGACGAAAATCAAACTGCATGGGAAATACTTCCAAGAATCAACAACTGAGATGTTGTCTTACTAAAAAGTTTTTGAATGTCAAAAGAGATCTCCAACAGCATAAAAAAAACATGAATTGGGAAAAAATCTTAGCCAATTGTCCACCAGACAAAGGATTTCTATCTAAAACATATAAAGAATTTTAAAAAATCAATCCCCCAAAATTCAAGGACTCAATTCAAACACGGCATCTGAGATGAATACACACTTCTCAGAGAAAGAAATACAAATGGCAGATAAACATATGAAAAAATGGTCAAAATCAATGGTCATTTGGGAAATACAAACTAAAACAACACTGAGATTCCATCTCATCCCAGAAAGAATGGCCAAGATAAAAAAAACAACCAATTACAAATTCTAGAAGGACTGTGTTGAAAAAGGAACACTTCTCCACTGTTGGTGGGAGTATAATCTGGTGCAGCCACCATGAAAATCAGTGTGGAAATTCCTCAAGAAGCTAAGATTACAGATTCTATTTGATCAAGCTATCCAACTTCTGAACATTTTCCCAGAAGAATTGAAAACATCATACCACAATGATATTTGTGCACCCGTGTTTACAGCAACCCAATTTGTAATGACCAAATCTTGGAAACAACCCAAGAGTCCATCAGTTAAGAAATGGATAAAAAGATGTGGTATTTTTATACAATGGAGTACTACTCAGTTATCAAGAAACATTGCATTGAGACTTTTATAAGTAAATGGACATGACTTGAGACCATACTCATAAGAGAAATAAATCAAACTCACATGTGTAAATACTGTATTGTCTTCCTAGTGTAAGAAACTGAAAAAGTATATACGATCCAAAGTCTACAAAAAAATACTGTATAAGGGTAAGAAACTGCTCCAAGAGGAAAAGTAACTGGGAAAGGGAAAAGGAGGAAAGAAGGAAGGGAAAAGGAAAAAGACATGAATTTGTGTTTATGTATACATAAGATAGCTAAAATGACTATACTACTTAATGTATTAGTTATTGGAAAAGAACAGTTAATACTCATATGATTATATTAATTTTACATGTCTATGTCTATAAATCTAAGCAACCCTTTTGAAGGTAACAATATGCAATATTACAATGATTGTCAAATTCCTATCAACTTGTTTTGTAAACTTATACTCTTATTGTAAAAAATAGTAATAATAAATTTAAAAAGAAAATAAGAATTAGAACTATGCCTACTTACATTTTAACGAATGTATAATCACACACATATCATCCCACACACACAAAATTTGGAACTAATAGGTGAGCTCACCAAAGTCGTAGAATTAAAGTGCACCACTGCCACCACTATGGAAAAACAGTACAGTGATTCTTCAAAATATTTTACATAGAACTACCAAATGATCCAGCAATCTCAGTTCTCAGAGTCACTCCATCCAATGTCAAGGCATGGTACATCTATAGCAAGCAGGAAATACGTGGTGAATGCATAGATTAAGGGAAAAAATAGGGAACCCAGAAACAGTTATACACAAATTTGGCCTTTGACAAATATGCAAAAATCCTTAAGAGGTGAGACAGAAACACAGAGAGAGACAGAGACAGAGAGAGATAGAGAAACAGAGAGAAAGAGAGAATCTTAGATTAAGACTAAGTGTACACTTAGATTAAGTGTAACACTGTACACAAAATGGAACTCAAATCTCAAACTGGATTATGGGTTTAAAAGTGTCAAATCCATAAAACATTTAGAATATAATTTAGTACAAAATCTTCAGCATTTAAGGCTAGCCAAAAACTTTTTGGACTGGACAATAAAACCAAAATCCACACTGATAAAATTTGATAAATTAGTAATCAGGTATGGAAGAACAAGTCATTAATACTCCTACTCTTGGAGGTTGAGGCAGAAGGATCTCAAGCTCCAGCCTTGCCTAGGCAATTTTGTAATTTAGTGTGGCACTGCTTCAAATTAAAAAATAAAAAGGTGTTCGAACGCAGCTCAGTGTGAAGGCCTTGGGTACAATATCCTGTACTATCAAAAAAAATGATTAAATGAACTTCATCACAAATACAAATGTTTTCCTACGAAAGTCAATGTAAAGAAGATGGAAAAAGACAGTGCCAGCTGAAAGTAAATAGAATACATATTTTAATTCTCAAAAATGGCACTGTAGCCCTTTCTCCTAGCTGGCAGCACAGAGGTCGCACGGTGCCTGGAGTTACTGTAAAAAATGTAAAGCAGTAGGATTTTGTCAGAGCTCTGGTTGCCTTCCTCAAAAAATCTGGAAGCTGAAAGTCCCCAAATAGGTGGAGACAGTCAACCTGGCCAAGCATAAAGATCTTGCTTCCTATTATGAGGTGAGAAACTGGTTCTACATACGAGCTGCTTCCACAGCATGGCACCTATAACTCTTGGGTGGCTCTAAGATTGGCTCCTGAACCAAGATCTATGGTGGACATCAAAGGAATGGCATCGTGTCCAGCCACTTCAACTGAGGCTCTAAGAATGTGGCATTCCAACTCCTCCAAGCCCTGGAGGGGCTGAA
This sequence comes from Dasyprocta punctata, assembly GCA_004363535.1. NCBI lineage: Eukaryota > Metazoa > Chordata > Mammalia > Rodentia > Dasyproctidae > Dasyprocta > Dasyprocta punctata. The sequence continues at coordinate 24,442 of RJWM01023088.1, read as the reverse complement.
ATTGGTGGAAAAGGACCAAGACAGGGGCCACAAGCTGACACCTCAGGGACAGAGAGAGCTGGGCAGAATCATCAAACAGGTGGCAGCTGCCAACAAAAAGCATTAGAACAAAGGATTCTGGGTTAATAAATAGCTTCATTTGTTTAAAAAAAAAAAACAGTGTAAAAGTAACTAGAAAACTGGAAAAGGCCTGAACAGATAATTCACAAGAAAGAAGGTACAGATGGCAAGTAGGCAGATGAAATACGATCAAGAGTAATCTACCAAATAAACACAAGTTAGAACAATAGTACAAGGCCACCATAATATATTAGAAGAGCTAAACTAATAAACACCAACTACTAAGAGCAATAAGAGATGGAAGGAAATCAGGTCTGTCGTACACTGCTGATAAGAGTGCTGAGTCCCTGGTTTTGATGCTGTGCTACTGCTGTACAAGACATTACCATGGGGCGAAGCTGAGTAAAGGGGGCTTGGGACATCTCTGTTTCTGCAACTCCCTGTGCATCCACAACCATTTAAAAGTAAAATTATTTTTTAAGTATCTATATAATTAAAATATCATACTTAGAGAAATACCATATATAACATATACATATTATAGTGAAACATTCATACATTTCTCTTTAAAATTTTAAATACAGACGTGGATAAGTTGAGAGTAAAGAGTAAAAAGATATGACATAAAAATACTAATCATGAGAAAATTGGTGAAGCTATATTAATATGATATAAAGTGGACCCTAAAAATAAGGACATGACAATATAGAACAAAATCACCTAAGGATGAAGAGACAAAATTGTAGGGAGAACAATAAAAATGCGAATAATGAGAATGCATCAAAATTCTTGAAGCCACACTAATAGAATTAGAGGGAGAAATAGAGAAAAATCATAATTTTAGATGGGATGTTTTAACAATCCAAATATTGGTAAGCCAAGTAAATTATACATCTATCTTTAAAAGAAATGTACACAATGCTATTAACCATCTTGAACAAATTATTAGTTATAGAAAACTATATCCAGCAAAAGCCGAGTGCATATTCAACCAAGTGAATTTGGTCAGACCCAAACTTAAATGGGCAGAAAAACTGCAACTTATTTTACATTGTTTTTCCTATACCCACATATTTATGACCACAATGTATTCTGTGAGTTTCTTGGCTTTGTACCTTGAACAGATAGGTCAACTTAATAAAGTCAAATAGAATTATCTCTTAAAGTATGAAACTTCCATTATTGCAATTAAAGCAAAACTCTCATGGTTTACAAGATCCTCTTTGCATAGATCTTTATGTCCTCCATCAAATCTTGCTTTTATATTCTTTGTTTTATATGTTTCAAAGGCCCTTGATCTTCTAACAAATCCTATAAAAGTAAAATTATTTCCAATCGGGGGATTTTCATGTACTCTGTTACTATCTAAAATACTTTGCACTCTTCTTGCCTGACAAGCTCCTACTAATCCTAACATATTTGCTACAGTACTTATTAGCATAATTTCAATTTTCATAGCTAAGTAAGGAGATTGAGACAGTTTCTAGCTTAACATTTTGCCATTAGTGTCTAGAACATGTTCAATGAAGAGTTGTATGTAAGAGATGGATTAAAATATTTGTGGAATACAATAATTAACCTTAATTTAATACTTACCATGTGTCATGCAGGGCACAAAGCCCTTCCATATTTTATTTTATGTAATCTGCACCACCTATGATACGTGATTTCTGCAATTCTGAAGGTGTGTCTCCCTGCAGAAAAGACAAAATGAACTTTTAAAGTGATAAAATGCAGAGAACATGTTTTTTGATAGCAAGAGTAAGACACACATCAATGTGAAACATTTCATTTCTGAGCACTCTACTGAGAGTCATCCAATTTAGTTGTTGAGTAGAGACCGGAGACAAGTGGAAAGTGGATTACATGATTTCTACAGAAATGTAGGAAAGAAGGTACAAAAAGAAAACACTGAAAAGCAGGGCCCGGCAGGAGAAAATCACCAGTGCTCAGCCTATGAGGCCTGGAGTGTCAGGTATAGGTAACTTCCTTATAACACGGGAACTCATCGCATAACAACTTTGTAATCTGTGGTTCCATCATGTCCCTGGAAGGATGCTTTTTTCCCAAGCAGAAATGCAATCTTTCAAATAAAATGTCCTCTGAGGTGCGAGGAAAGTCTGACTATAAATTCACACTTTCTCCAAGAAAGCCCTAGATTCTATGAGGCTTCGAATATGGGCCAGAAAATAGAGGAGAGCAGTGTACCAGACAAACTCAATGCTCACATCCCCTTGACATGAACCTGCTTTTTCACCTTCACCCCCAAATTTTTAATCTTTCTAATCTCAATTGCCTACTCACCTGTTTTTAAGCATCAGGTGCTTCATAATTTTTTGTGTTCACTAAGTGCTGGTTGTCTGACATTTAGGTCCTAGGCCTCATTAAGAAAAAATAGCCACATTTTTTCTTGAGACCAAGGTAAATGGAACCTTGGTGTTGAACCACCATAGAGTCAGACCCCTGGGTCATCAAAAAAAAGCCAAGTGTAATTTTCATATAGCTTTCGTGTCAGTCTTGGGGACAGAAAGACACCTGATGTCAGAAATCTTTGTATCTCATATAACGAGATAGTTAAGATTCAGCAGCTGCTTGTTGTTTGATGTTCAGAAAGTTTCCTTTTTATGCTGTCTCTGATGATAGGGAAGATGTTAAACAGAGTTTCTGTTGGCTCCTAGCACATGGCCATGTCAGGGGATAAGACTATGTAAGTCCCTCCCTACCGTAAGAGCCCCATTAAGGACTGAGCACCTCCCTGTAATATCTGAGCAAGCTGAGACCGTGACCCACAGACAGAAGCATGACAGCCACTATGCACGGACACCACCTTCTCCAGGGACTTGCTTCTCTCCTCCTCACTGTCTTGGCAGGTGCTCAAGGTAGGCAACCATTCATTCCTTAACAGCAGCAGAGATACTGGATTAGTTCTTAGGCTGCAGGGAAAGGTCTTGGAATAATTAAGAAAATGTTTTTTTGTTGATTAATTGATTCAAATATTATCTGTATCATTTGTATGATTGCTAAAATGTCATTTTATTATTGAACTGTAACTTACTTATCTATCCCCCTTTGTTATGTATTTATGTTTTCAATTACAATGCTGTGATAAAAATTCTTAAGAACACTCCATTGTTGTAACAGAGAAGCCATTATCACATTCTCTGAATTTTGATTTAGAAGGCTTCTTATACATATTGCCTAATAATCCATCAGAAGAGTTTTCAGAACTTTAATTCTCAATAATATTAATTGAATGCTATTATTTCACAACATTACATAATTGTGTTATGTGTTTAGTCTATATTGACACTGTATTTTAAAAATTCTTCTTTTCACTGTGTTCCTAAGATATCTGCCATATTAATTCTTTTTTTTTTTTGGAATATTCATCATCTTCTTACTCATTTAGGGGAACTCTTTATACACTAACACCAATTACTCTTTTCTCACATATTTTGAAAATATTTTCCTCCATTTTTTCATACTACTTTTCTCTTGTAATTATCTGGTCAAATCCATAATGTTTTACATTTTAGGACTTCTGATTTTAATGCAACACTTAAATGCTATTCTTCATCCTGAAATTTCTTTTAAGGAAGTTTTGTTGTTGTAAATATTTTTACACTTTTACTAAATAGCATTTAAACCTTATCTTAATCCCCATCTCAAATGAAAGAAAAATAAAAATTGTTTAGTGTATCTGAATTTATTTTAAGGCTTATCAGTTATTATAACGTGTGCCAGTAGAAATTATATAGTATATATGTGATGTCTTAGATTCATTACAAAGGAAAAATGCAGGTGAAAAATGAGCTTCACTAGTCTATGATGTTGTAAGGGGAAACACATTAGATCACATAATAGCCTGGTGAAAAGAAGCCATGCAACATTGTATTCCAACACACAGCAACCAGCAAGGCTCTTCACAGATACTCACCTCCACATCTATTCACATAGCACCAGTCACTCTCCTCAATTTGTATTTATTTATTTATTCATTCATTCATTTGTTCATTTTTTCATTCATTTCTGGAGATTGGGTGTCCCTATGTTGCCCAGACTAATCTTAAATTCTTGGGCTCAAGTCATTCTCCCACTTCCTCTTGTGAGTGCGGGGATGACAGGCACTCACACCACACTGAGGTTTAATTATTTTTTGTATGCAGCCAACCCCTCCACCCAGGACTAGGTCCCATTCCACCCTGTCCACTCATGGCATGACTTCAATAACACTTCCCTGTCTCTTAGATCCATGTCACTCACACCCTTTCAATTTTCTCTTTCTACTCTTTACCAATCCACAAATGTCTTCTCTCTTATCTTGAAATGCCTACACCTCTCTTGAACTCACTACCTCAACAGCTACTGCTCCTTTTGTTTCCCCTTTGCAGCAGATCTTCTCACAAAAGTTGTCTGTAGCCATTGTTTCCTCTTTTATTCTGACTACTGGTTTTCAAATGTAATGAGAGCAAGTTTTTCTGGCCCTCACCTCCTGAAAGTTCCACTTTCAAATCCCAACAATGATCCCCACATTGGTCAATTAAGTAATCAATTCTCAACTGTCATTTTCATTTTTTCTGGCTTTGCTTGGGAGGTAGGCATAGTAAATTATTCCCTACTTTTTCTACTTTAATTCACTTGTAAAGCACCACAATTTTAATCTATCCGACCTCAATTACAGATGCTATTGATTGCTAAGTCCACCCCCTCTCTCATAACTCTTCACTTGGGGTTTCCTATGGATAAGTCCAGGTACTCTTGGCTTCAGTTTTCCCACTGCGTCTTTGTTGATCATAAGTTGCTCATGCTCCTAAACCTCTCTTTCACAGCATCTACTCACAGATTTATATATTTACCCTAGACATCTCCCTACAAATCTAAATTTGCATATCCTTTGTCTGCTGGGCTTTTCCACATGTATTTCAGATGAATGTTATAAATTAATGCATCCAAACATGCACTCAGGTTTCACCTTTCCTCTCCCTAAAAGATGTTTTCTTCACCCACAGGTCAAACCAAAATCATGGAGTCATCCCTGACTTGTTTTCTCTCATACATTATACAAAATGTGTCAGGGAAAGCCTGTCATCTCTACCTATAAAATATATCCAGCTTTTGACATACGTGTCTGTTTTATTAGTCTCTTAAAAAACTACGTTTGGATATCATGATCGCCTCTGTATAATCATTTTCCTTATCATAAGTTTTCTCTATTATTCTGTCATCTATTTTCCTTTAAATTATTCCTTTTTCCATCAACTTGAAAGAATTCTGACTGAATTAATTTATAGGGTTTTTTTACTTTACTATTGTATAAGTATTTGTAAGCATAATTTTCTATGTATTGTCTTAATCGTATTTTAAATATTTAATAAAAGCAAAATTTGATTTTCATATAAACCATTCATACGTTACAATTTGTTTTTTGACTCTTAAAAATTTAGCAAAAAGTTTTCTTTTTTACTTCCAAATATATAATTTTTCCCTTCTTTTTTGAATTTATTTTTAACATGCTTTCCTTATGGACAGAATACATAGTCTACATTGGGTCCGATTTTTGACATATACTTAGATTTTTTGGGTGACTATACTGATAATTTTCATAAATGTTCAAAATTATTTTGGGAAAGAAGAGCTAGGAATTGAGCCCAAACTTTGCAGATGGTCTACAACTTAGCAGTAACCTTAATATTCCATTAAGTGAGAAATATGAATTGTATTTATTTGCCAAGTATAATTTGTTCTTTGAAATTGGGATACATTATAGAAGGCTAAACTGAAGCAGTTAAAATATGGACTACCTCATACACTTATCATTTCTGCTGTATTTTCATGCATTCTTGGGAAAATGATACACACTCTTTATTTTGTGTGTGAAACCAACAGCATGTAAATATCCTATTTCAAGGTTTTTCATTTTGTTGTTTCTTTTTTGGTTGACCTATTATTCCTTGTGATGATCATGATCTTCCTGAACTGATTCATCATTGAATTATATATTCAATACTTTGCATTATATTCATACAGGTTCTTAATTATTTTGCCTTTCTGGTGAATTGAAATATTTTTATCTTTGTTTTATTGTCTAACTCCTAATAATTCTGGAATAAACATCTAGTATATTTTCTGTTATTGTAAATATCTTTGGTTTTATTTGTCTATTTTTGCCCCCATACAGTATATCTTTACTATTTCCACATTTCCTATGTTCTAATCTTTTAGATATTTCTCTTATAATAAATATTTGACTGTATTTCTCAAAATATCTAGCCTGACAGTCTCTGTCTTCCAACACTATATATAATGGATTTATTTATATCATTAAATACAGAATTTTAGTTTTTGCATTACTTGGAAATGAATATTATGTTTCCAATTTCTTATTCTCTTCCCACTTCCTTTCTGCTTTCTTCAGTTTGAATTGCACATTGTTTATATAGATTTTTATTACACTTTCCAAATTTCTTAACTGTCTTTTCAAGTGGTATTATTTTAGATTTTAGCAGTTCTACTCTTTTTCATCTGTACTGGTGTGAGGTATATTTCATCCATTGAGAGTTTTTAAAACATTCTTCATAATTGAAAGTTCTTTTGTTTCTTTTTCAAATGTGTCTGATCATTTTGAACCATCTATTACAATTTGCACATCTCCTTTATTTTATTCTCTACTTTAAAAGTTTTTAATGTATGGCTATATATTTTTATATCACAAATCCCTTATCTGATTTTGATGTGTGCCTAAATATTTACTGTCATTTGTTGAATCATGCATTCACTCATTAATACAATCATCAAACATTTCTTAAATTTTAAGTGTCAGGAAAACTTGAGGGGTACTTGTAATATATCAGGGAATTAAATCTAAGAAAAATCCCTGTCTTTCTGGAGTTGATTATGTTAGAATCTATATGAATATTTGAAAAGAAATAAGGCAAGCAGAACGAATGGCAATTAGATGGACAGGTGGGCAATTTTCACATAATGTGTGAAGAAAACTCTTCTGTGATAGTATCTGGTTTCCTCCTGGGCTGTAAGTTGGTGTTCATGAAGGTCTATATTAGGAATCCTTTCATTAAGAGGAGCCTTGGTACTGTAACTGCCAGTGGCCACAACAGCCCCCAGATCATGTTTGACTCTTCATGTAACACTGATTTAAGGAATCACCATGACAACTCCAGAACTGCTCCTTAGTACAAGTACAGTGCTTCACACTTGGAAGGGCTCCTGTCAGAACTTGTCCCAAAGCTGCCTGATTTTTCTTGCTTCCTCATGTCTCACATATCAGACACACAGGCTGGTCTCCTGACTTGTTCCTGCTATTCTTGGAATATTTCCTCTGTATACTAGAGGGTCTCCAGAGTTGCTATTACAGTACACTACTAGATACACTACTCTTTCACTGTACTCTAATTGGCACCGCTGTTACAACAGAGAAATAATTCACAAAGAATACTAATCCCTAGTGAAAAAGTGAAAATAACAGTGATAGAATAATTAGGAAAACGATTGCTGTTTTAGAACACAATAGAAAACCAACAAATCTACTATGTAGTGGCCAAACAAGAAATTGTATACAGTTGAAGAGGTACAATGAATTTCATGATTAAAGTTGTTTTGGGATATAAAGCTAAATGCACATGTGTAATAAGTACAAAATGTTACAAAGTTCCCATATTTATTTATATGCATAAGCATACATTTTTGATATAAATCATAACATTCTTTTTGTTTTATTATTGTTCAAATGTTAACAACTAAGCATGTTGTAAATAAATATTCTATTGCTCTTTGAGTTCTGACAATTTCTCCTCCCATATTCAAAATTGATAATTTTATATTGAGGTAGTATATTTTCAACAAAAATCAAAATTTATATTAATATGATAGTTTAGCATAAGATGAGGATGATCTTTAAAATTTTATTGTAATTTGAAATTATTTCAAAATTTGTATTAAAACATAAAATACAGAAAAGATACATAAACAACACATGAATGCTTTGTGAAATCAAGACATTGAGGCACATATTATCATGAAGGAGTTTACTGCATGCCTCTGTCAAAAGAGTTTAGCCAATTCCCTGACTTCTAACATCATTTAACAGTCTGATGAGTTTTGATTTTTACATTTCTGGAATCATACAGTACATGCTGTTTTATACTTAATTTTGCTCCTATAACTTTGCATATATAAGATGATTCATAATATTGAAGGATTTTATATTTCATTCATTTTGATTACTCTATAATATGTGAAAATATCAGCAACATTAAGGTTGAAACTTTTGCAAACAGTTCTACTATGAGCATTCTTAAACATCTGAGGAATATAAGCATGAAATTTTGTTGCATACATATGAAACCGTATTTCTGTATTATAAGGCAGACATAATATTAAAAATTATTGCCCAAGAGTAGACCAACAAATTTTCATTTCCAATATGAATGTCTGAGAATTCCAATGGCTGTGGATCCCCACAATCACTGGATAGTACCAGTCTTTTTTATTTTAGCCAATCTAACAAAAGCACAATTGTATTAATTCAGGGATTTTTTTTACCCTGATTATTAAGTTGCACATCTTTTCCATATTTATTGATACTTTAGATGCTCTTTTTAGAAATGCCTAATCTGTTTTTTCCATTTCTCAATGTAATTCTTTTTTCATTATAGTTATATAGGTGTCTTTATAGGTATATATATGTACATATATATACATACATATATACTATATGTATAGTGATTTTTTCACCTATTATATGGCTCACTTTAATCCCCGATAATAATATATTTTCATAAAAAAATCTGGAGTTGCTTTTTCCTGTTAATTAGCTCTAAAATCACATGATCTTAATCATTTTCACTTCATAATAATTATTTCTATCTTATATTATCAAACTTTATCTTTGTTCCTGCAGGTAGCTGAAATTGACCCTACTTTATCTACTATATTTTAGCATAAATTTAATAATTTTTTGCACTAAGCACAGCTCTCTTAACTACCCAGGGTTTTTATGTCTTCTTGGTTCAATTTTGGTAGTTGTAATGTCTGAGAATTACTCCATTTATTCCAGGTTCTTCCTCCATTTATTCCAGGTTCTCCAATTTGTTGGAATATAAGTTTCAAAACTTTTTTTTTTTTTTTTTGTGGTACCGGGAATCGAACTCACAGTCCCACACCTGCCAGACAGGCGCTTAAGCCACTGAGTCAAACTCCCGGCCCTAGTTTTTTGAGGCAGGGTCGCACTATATAGCTCAGGCCGGCCTTGCGCTCGCGTTGTAGCCCAAGTCAGTCTCGAATTCACAACGCTCCTCCTACCTTAGCCTCCCGAGTGCTGGGATTAAACGCGTGCACCACCACACCCGGCTCAAAACAATGTAATATTTTCTATTAGTGCATGTTTGCAGTACATAATGACTACACTTAACGTGCAGAGTTGGTAAATATACATAGCACATCATCATTCTTGGTTTTTGTTTTTTGGTTTTTTTCCCCTATCAGTCCCATGCCTCCCTCCTCTTTCCAACTCTTGGTTTCTTTCTCATTTACAAAAGCTCTATTTTCATTTTTTTAAATTTTTTCATCCACTTTTCATCACTTCCCTCATTCTTTCCTCCATCTCTTGTTCCCTTCCCAATTTGTAAAACATCTCCCTACTTCTTATTATCTATATTTTGTTTTGGTTTCCATTTGTATTTTGGGGTTCTCATACAAGAGAAACCATGCAATATTTAAGCCTGCCTATCTGATATATTTCATTTAATATCATGATCTAAAAGCACATCCATTTACCTATGAATGTCTCTAGTTTAACCTCTTTATGGCAGAGTAGTACTCCACTGTGTATAAATACCACATTTTCCTTTCCACGTATCTCTTGATGGACACATAGGCCATTTTCAAGTTTTAGCTATTACAAAATGTTTTGCCGTAAACATGGGTATGATGTGTCACTGTAGTTTGATGACTTTAAATCTTTTGGAAATGTACCTAGAAGGGGAATAGCAGAATCTAATGGGATTTGCATTCTTAGATTTATTGGTAAACTCCATACTGATTTCCATAGTGACTGTACCATCTTATATTTCTACCAGCAGTACAGAAGATTTTATTTTTCTTCACAGTCTCCATGACATTTGCTTCTTTTTTTTTTTTTTTTTTTTTTTTTTTTTTTTTTTTTTTTTTTTTTTTTTTTTTTTTTTTTTTTTTTTTTTTGTTAATTGGCATTCTTTCTAGGTTAATGCAGAGTTTTACTATTTTTTAATTTGCGTTACTCTAATCCTCAGAGATATTCAACATGTTTTTTCTGTGTTTATTGACCATTTTATTTTTTCTGAGATGTATGTATTCATTTTGGTTGTCCTTTAGGGGGTCTAATTATTTGTTAGTCATTTGTATACTCTAGATATAAATTAGTTTCTTATAATCTTCTAGATTTCAATAATGTCTGTTGCTATTTCACCTTTTTTATTTCTAATTGCATTGGTGTGGGTTTTTCATTTCCTTTGTTAGGTAAGTTTTGTTAAAGTTTTATCAATCTTATTTATTATTTCAAAAAAACCAACTCTGTTTTATTGATTATTTTGTGGTGGTTCTTCTCAATTTCATTGTTTTTTACTTTGAACTTTATAATTACTTTCCTTCTGCTACTTTTGGATTTGGATTGCTTTTGTCTTGTTTTGTTTTGTTTTGTTTTTTGTTTTATCTTCTTTTATACTTAAGGTACATCATTAGATTATTTGTTTGGGATCATTCTACTATTTTACTATGAGCATTCACAACTGTAAATTGTATTCCTGAACTGTTTTCATTGTAATTCCTGTTCGCTATGTCCTGCTCCTAACATCATTTGATTCTGAGAACTTTCATATCTCTTCCCCTATTTCTTCTGTGATCCATTGATTATTCCATAATGAATCATTCAATCTCCATGTGCTTGTGAAGTTTTGTGCGCTTTATTTTGTTGTAAATTTCTAGTTTCATTCTGCTGTTCCTTGATAGTGTACGTGACAAAAATCAATTATTTTGTGCTTATTTAAACACAGATTATGGCCTAAAATATGATCTATTTTGGGCCTATTATGGATATGGTGTGAATGGTGTGCTGCTTAGAAATGTGTATAGTCTTTAAAATGTTCATTCCAAGCTCTTTTGACCTTTAAATTTTGTGTTGAGACTCTGTTGTTATTCTGATAGATTTTATAGGTTACTTGAGTAGAAAATTTTAGTATTCTATTTTTTTTATTTAATTTCTGGAATTTTATTACAATGTGTTGTGGAGAAGTTCTTTTCTGGTCATGGTTATTTGGGGTTCTGCATGTACCTTGTACTTTAATACTGAATTATTTTCCTAGATTTGGAAAGTGCTTTGCTATGATTTCAATAAATAATTTTTATAGATTTTCAGTAATTGTGTACCCTAATTTTTCCTTTATTCCTTCAGTTGTGATTTTTTTTCAGTCATCTAGCAACTGCTAAATCAGGATATCATGGCATCTTGTTTTTAGGGTGTCACTGGTACGTGATATACTTCATCAACTTTATTTTCAAGTTTTAACAACTGCCCTCAACTCACAGCAACTATGGCACATAAAGCAACTAAATGCTTGTATTGTTCAGTTGATTTTATAGGCCTGGAGCCAGTAGTCTGAGCATATCTTGGGAAGATGATAGTATGCAATGTAGTAAATATGGGGGATTCTTCTCTGTCTTGTCTTTGAGGCCCAATGCTGTTCTCATTGTTTTGCTTTATTCCAATTAATTTTGTTTTGTTTTATTTCATACTCTGTTTTTACTGGTTTTGTTGTGTTTTGGTTTTGGTTTGATTTTACTATACGTGATAGAATGGTCAACTATTCTGAAAGTAACAAGGTATACTGTAGTGGCTGTTGTTTTCCTGGTGTCTTTCTTTGAAGTTCTGTACCAGTTCTACTGCTTTGTTTTGATTGACTTGGTTCTGTTATGTTTTGTTGGATTTTAGTATCTTTAAAATAAAAAAATTAAAAAATAAAACTGCCCACACATTGGTCAGATTTGCTGCCCATGTTTTCCATGGAAATTTTCATATCCTAATTTCTGCTTGATTCTTTTCACAATTTGTAATGCTTCATCAAAATAGTCGTTTATATCTTATAATATCTTCTTGATGAGTTTATTGTTTTCTTCTTCTTTAAACTTGCTGAATATTCTTTTAATAAAATCATTTCTTTGCTTATTTATATCTTCTTTAAAACCAGTAAGCATCTTATGAATTTGCCTGTGTGGTCTGTATTTCATATCTTAAAAAGATTTAATCATTTGGGTTTTTTGTTGTTGTTGTTGTTGTTGTTTTGCGGCACCAGGGATCAAACTCACAGCTTCACGCCTGCCAGACAGGCACTTATGCCACTGAACCAAACTCCTGGCCCTAGTTTTCTGAGGCGGGGTCACACTATGTAGCTCAGGCCTGGTCTTGCACTCGAATTGTAGCCCAAGCGGGCTCGCACGCACAATGGTCCTCCTACCTCAGCCTCCTGAGTGCTGGGATTAAAGGCCTGCACCACCATGCCTGGCTTTTTGAGTTCTTTTAATGTAGCTTTTTTCTTTTCTTTTTCCTTCCTCTTAAATTTTCTCTTTCATTATAAATCTAATTTAGAAGTTTATTTGCAGCCAGAAATTTATTCTTTTTTTTTTAGGTTTTCCATTTCACTGGTTATAGTTTTATAGTAGCTCTTAAAAACCTTCTTTTAACATTTAACATTTTTTTAATTTTAAAGAGATTAAAAGACAATAAAACAACAAAAATAAACAAAAAGAAAAACAATATAGAATTTCAAAACAAGATGACAGATAATTAACAATGATCACTATATTGCATATTGTTATCTTTGAAGTAGTTGCTCAGATCACAAGATACAGGCATGCAAAATAAATCAAACAATATAAGCACTCACGGTTTCTTTTCATGAACTAATAGAATTAATAGTACAATTATCTTAGCTATCTTATATATTTTTTTCCCTTGATCTTTTCCCTTTTTCCTCATTCCAGTTGTTGACTTTTGAGCAGTTTCATTCCTTTTCAAAATATCTATTTTACCTTTTGGATCTTATTTATTCTTTCAGTTTCTTATATGAGAGAGAAGATAAGATGTTTACATGTGTGAATCTGATTTACTTCACTGGCAAAAAATAAAACTACACCCATGTCTATCGCCATGCACTAAACTAAAGTCAAAATGCATCAAAAATCAAAATATTAAAACAGAAACACTAAATTTACTGGAAAAGTAGGTAGAGATCTTGAAGCCATAGGAGTAGGCAGAGAGTTCATGAACAAAACTCAAGCTACATGGGAAGTACTTCCACGTATCAACAACTGGGATCTCATCTTATTAGAAAGTTTTTGCATGTCAAAAGAAATCATCAACAGAGTGAAAAGAAAACTCACGAATTGGCAAAAAATCTTAGTCAACTAACCCCCAGACAAAAGATTACTATTGAGAACATCTGAAGAATTTTTAAAAATCAGGCCCCCAAAATTCAAAGACCCAGTCCAAAAATGAGCACCTGAAATGCATACATGCTTCTCTGATGAAGAAATACAAATGACAAATATATATATGAAAAAATGTTCAACATCCTTGGTCACTCGAAAAATGCAAGTTAAAACAGCAGTGAGATTCCACCTCACTCCAGAAAGGATGACTATCATCAAAAAATCAACCAATAACAAATGTTGGCAGGGCTGTGAGGAAAAAAGAACCCTTCTCTGTTGTTGGTGGGAGAGTAGACTGGGGCAACCACTGTGGAAATCAGAGTGAAGATTCCTCAAAAACCTAGAATTAGAGGTTCCATTCGATCCAGCTTTTCCCTTTCTGGGTATTTTCTCAGAAGAATTTAAAACATCTCACCACAGAGATATATGTGCATCTATGTTTATAACAGCTCAATTTGTAATAGCCTAATCTTGGAAACAACCCAAATGCCCATCAACTGAGGAATGGATAAAAAATAATGTGATATTTTTATACAATGAAGTACTACTCAGCTATAAAGAAAGATAAATTTGAGGCTTTTATAGGTAAATGGTTGCAACATTTACATTTCTGAAATCTCAGTTGTCCTGTTTCCATTTTGCAATCTTTGATTTTATTTATCTGAATTTATTTGAGGGTTCATTTTTTTAGCTCAGCTAAAGTTTTGCTTATTTTGTTTACTTTTTTAAACAAGTGACTCTTTGTCCTTTTTGCTATTTATTTCATTTATTTGTAGTCTGACCATTATTATTTCTTTCCTTTTGCTAATTTTCAGTTCAGTTTTCTTTTATTTTAGCTGTTCCTTTAGTTGTTCTTCTGTTTTTCTGAAATACCTTGGTAGGTTATTTAAGATATGTCCTCTTCTACTGAAGATATTTATTGCTGTAAAATTCCCTAACAGAATTATTTATGCTATGCTGTATCTTGGAGATTTTAAGTTATAGTTCCCTTTCATGTATTTCAAGAATTTAAAATAAAAAACTCTTTGGATGAGTCTGATCATTTTCTTCAGGCCTGTGTCTCCTTCAGTTCCTCATGCTTTTTGCTAAAGCCCTTTTCCTTTTTTTTTTTTTTTTTTTTTTTTTTTTTTTTTTTTTTTTTTTTTTTTTTTTTTTTTTTTTTTTTTTTTTTTTTTTTTATTCTCTTGAACAGGGCTCTCTTTAAAAAAGTTTGAAAAATAAAAAAAAACAGGACTCTCTTAATCTTTGTTATAAATCTGATACTTTTTCTGGAAGACCTCAAGCTAAAGTGCTTTCCACTTAAAATTTTCTTCTATAAGAAATTGTTTTCTTTAGACTTCTACCTGATCTATTGGTTGTACAGGAAAATGTTTTAGATTTTTATTGTTGCTGCTGCTGCTGCTGCTGTTGTTGTTGTTTTGCATTGTTTTGTTTTGTCTTGTCTGGTTTTGAAATAGAATCTCACTCTGTAGTTCAGACTGGTATCGAACTCACTATGAAGCCCAGGCTGGCCTTAAACTTTGCACAATCTTCCTGCCTTTACGTCACAAATGCTGGGACTACAGGTGTGTGCAACCACATCAGGCAGGAACATATTATTCAATCTCCATATGTTTATGCTGTTTCAAAATTTCTTTCATTTGTTTATTTCTAGACCACAAAAGACACACTCTATGACGAAGATCTTTTTGATCTTAAGTCTTCTTTTGTGGCTTAACATAAGACCTATCTTGAAGGACGCTCACGTGTAGCTGAGTGGTGTATTCTGCAGTTATTGTGTGAAAGATTCTTTCCTGTTAAGTTCATTTGGTCTAGAGTACAGGTTAAATCTATTTCTTCTTTGTTGATTTTTTGATCAGTCTATTACTGAATGTGGATGTTGAAGTCCCCACTCTATCATATTATGGTTTGTATGTCTGTAGATTTATGAATTTTTATATTTCTGCAGTGACTTTATTATTATTATATGACCCCCTCATATGGATCTCTTTATGCTTTTTCACATTAAATCTATTTTGTCTAATATAAGTGAGCTACTCCTCCTTTGTTTTGGTTTCTATTTACATGGAATATATTTTTTCCATGTATTCACTTTCAGTCTGAATTTATCCTTTCAGGTAAAGTAAGTTTCTTTTGGGTAGTATATACTTGAGTAATGTCACTTTATCCATTTGCAACTTTTTATTTTGCATACCCTGAACAAATTATTGTATTTGTTATTATTTTTCTATGTTCTATCTTTGAATCTCCTTACATAGCATAAAAATTATTACTGTTAATAATTATGTTATTAAAATATTCTGAAGTTGTTTGCACATTTCTTACATTTTCCTGTGTATGTATGTATCTTGAGGATTAAAAAATAACTAAATGATGAAAAACTCCTGCACTTTAAATATTAAATATAGGAGAACTCGTTTAATCATATAAATATCACAAAAATTAAATCTCACACAAGATGTACTAATTTAAATTATGACAGAATTTTTCATCATAATGAGGCAAATAATTATAATTTATAGTGTACATCAAATTATAAGAATAATAGCAAAGCACAACTTGAAATACAGAACAATATTTCACAGAAAACAAAAATAAGCAAATTCAATATCAGAGTAGGGAAGTTGTCACTTTTTAAAAACAGGTAAACCAAACAGACAAACTAAGAAAGTATGTAATGCATATGAACCAACTAAATCTACAAATTTAACTGAATACCTCACTTATTGCATTGAGCTGAATAATGAAAGAATTCATATTCATGTAAATTCACATGGAATATCTATCTATAACATTTTGCCATATGATAGTGCAAAACCTTTCAAAAGATTGAATTTATGAAGAATGTTTTCTCACTGCGGTAAATTTAAATCAGTAATTCATAAGAATCAATCTAGCAATGTCCAAATATTTAGAAACTAAGCAACATTCATTCAACAGGGCTCAATGAATAAAAAAACTAACATTGGAATATAATGATAATGAAGATGTGATGAAATTAAATTTCTCTAATGTAGTAAAACCATGTCTAATAGAAATTTATAACCTAGGATCCATGAGTTAGAAAAAAACACTGAAATCATAAAATTGAAGTAGTGTGCTTAGTAAAGTAGAAGAACCGATAAAACTTGAATGGTGAAGGAGGCTGAAATAAAAAATAGAACAAAAACTAAAAACAAGACAAACTATAAGACGAAACAAAAGTTTCAAATTTGGTTAAATAAAAATGTTAATAACCATAATACATTTCAAGTGCTATCAGTGAAAAACATAAATTCAAATTGATGGTGGCAGGAATGGGAACAAGGAGAATCATAAAGAATTTTTCAGTAACAATTTAATCAAGACAAAAAATGTGTGCAATTCAGTGGATTTTGCTTACATAAAAAGTTATTGTGGCAAGAACATTGAAAAGTAAACTATTGATTTTTAAGTATGCAATGTAATATTGTTATTTATATGTGAATTTTACCAAACACATCTCTAGTACTTATTCGTCTTTTATACCTGAAAATTTATAGCCATTTATTAAAAATTGCTCATTTGCTCCTGCCCCTAGCTCCTGAAAACAATTCGTTTGTTTGATATGCATGAACTTGACTACATTAGAGACAAGGTGTAAGTGGAATTATAAAGTATTTGGCCATCTTAGACTGGCTTATTTCACTTAGCATTCCACAGGTTCATTTAAATTGTTGCACATTGGAAGGTTCCCTTCTTATTTTCACCTTTTATATATTTATTTTCAAATTAATTAATTACTTCTAAATTTGGATGCAAAATTACCTGGACATAAAATAATTTATCACATACCACATGACGTTTTGGGATACATACACATTGAGATAACTAATACTCACTTTACCTTATATACTTAAAATATTTTGGTGAAAATATCTATATCTGCTCTATGGACAATTTTCAACTTCTATATCATTATGAACTATAGTCATCATATTGTGCAATAAATCTTTTCAACTTCCTCCTCCTAACTCACTGAAATTTTATATTATTCAAACAACATAGCTCTATTTCTCTCCTTGACTGCCCCCAACTACTGAAAACCATGATTTTAGTCTTTGCTTTTATAAATCTGCTTTGTTAAATGAAATGTAACCATCTGCTCTACTTTCTTTCCTCAGAAAGTCCACAGCTTCGCCTGGTGAACACGAAGAGCCACTGTGAAGGGACACTGGAAATCTTTCACCAGGGCTCTTGGGGAACCATCTGTGATGACATGTGGGACCTGACTGATGCCCAAGTGGTGTGCAGACAGCTGGGCTGTGGAGAGGCCACTGAAGTCAAGCGCTTTGCTTTCTTTGGTCCGGGATCAGGGCCCATCTGGCTGAAAGAGGTGGAATGCACAGGAAAGGAGGCCCACATCGGGGAGTGCCTTTCCGGTCGCTGGGGAAACAACTACTGTGAGCACAGTGACGACGTCGGAGTCATCTGTTCAGGTATGGTCAGTACATTGTCCTCTGGTTGGGAGAAGAATGAAGAGTTCCAGGAACTTCTGATCCCTGGGGACTAGGAGGTAGATGTGCTTTAAAGTACTTTGAGGTTTGTCCATAGATCCTGAATTCTCAAAGACTCTATGGATGAATGAATTCATTTAATTTACTCTTACAAGAGTGAATTGATTTTCTTTCCTTCTCTAGAACTCTTATCTGGCCTTCCAGTGATCTTACTTGGTCTTATAGTAATCTATTGATAGTTATCACACTGAGGCTATGTTGGTTATACCATATTCTAGAAATATTCCAATTAGAATGAAACTTCCTCACCTTTCTTTTTATCAGTTACTTGTAATTCAAATCAACTGCAAATCTTTGCCCACAGTCCTTTTGCAATAGTAAGGCTGTCATAGAAAAGGGCAACATTTTCTAAGTTACATTTTCCTCAGTGAAACTGAGTTTCTATGTATATAGCATGAGGCACTGTTTTATACTAGGTTAGCATGTATATGAACCAGAGGATAGGGTGCAACAAATTTATGGATTTAGGTGAAGTTAAAAGACTCTATTATAAATTTAGACATAAGTATATCAACTAGATGAGAACAAAAGAACTGTGACTGAAATTCCTGCAGTATATATTCTCTTTCCATAATTACTACAATAGCTTCTCTCAATAACTTCCTTTCAAAACATGTATGCAAACTGGAATTTTGGAGAGACACTAGTTCATGTGCAAAAAGATAAGTATTGGATGTAATAAAATCTTAAAGTGTGCACAGTATTGTAAGAGATGACATTATATATGTTTTTATTGTCTTCAGGAAGGTGTGTATGGGGATTTGTTTGATGAGAACGGAAATGGTGATAGAAAAGAGAGACACACAAAGAGAGCAAAAGATTTCATTTTGACATTCTCTGTCAAGGACATGCCACAATAACATAAAATCTCTTCATCCCATAACGTTTCCACCACTTCTTAACATCACAATGAAATAAGCAGAAAATCTTTATCACATGGGTCTTATGGGACATTCCAAACCCAAGCAGTCATGGTAACCACCTCAGGATTGGAAAGATGAATGAAAAGCCTAAAGGTAAATGGCTAGTTTTGTCTTCAAGAAAGAAACTTTCACCTTTGTGGATCTGAGTGACTAAGTATACCAAATATGATGGAGACATTTCCATCATCTCAACCAAAACATTGCCTTATCCCAAAAAATTAGTAAGAGACTGGAATGAAGAACAAAGACACAAATAGAATCAGAGGTTATTAGGACAAGAGACTCAGAGTTCATTAGAGGCAGATCACTCACCACTACAGCAGGATAATAGAGGCTACTTGGGCCACACAGGAAGAAATAAAGATGTGATGTAGATGAAAGATGGTGAACACCAGTGTGGTCCTTCTTGATTTTCTGAATCCATACACTATGGGGCTGAATAATTCTAATTGTGAGGAAAGAAAAGGAAACATGTGCTCTGGGGAAAACCCCTTGCCCAAACCATAGATGTGAAAAATGGAAGATGTTCCTTTAAGTCTTGTGCCTTAATATTTTTCTGTGACTAAGGTTGCTATCTCTCTTGCATATGAATTATGTTTTCAAAATGAAGACTACCTGAAAGACAACAGTGTAGAAATAATTGCAGAGAAGTCTGAGAAATGATGGATATTGAGCTTTGAGACTGAAGAAAGAGGAAATGTGCAGTCATGTGAGATGTGGAGGTGCCATTTGGAGGCACTTAACACAGACTATGGTTAAGGTCTGTTTTTTTTTAATTTTGTTTTTATTTTTATTTTTTATTATTTTTTTAATTTATTTAAGAGAAAAAAGCACATATAACAAAGACAAAAAGCAAAAGAGACAAACAAACCACTAGAGTAAATGCACAACAGTAACATTATAGGTTTACAAAACAGGATAATAGAAACTTGACAATGGTTGCAATATTGTGTATCGTTATCTTCAAAATGGTTGTTTACATTAACAGATATATACATGTAAAATTGATCTAATCATATGAGTATTAATTGTTCTATCTCAATAACGAATACATTCAGCAGTGTGTTCGTTTTAGTTATCTTACATATACATATATACAGATTTATATCTTTTCCTTTTCCCTTCCCTCTTTCCCCCTTTTCCCTTCCCAATTACTTTTGCTCCTTGAGCTATTTTTTACCCTTACATAGTACTTATTATAGATTTTGGATCATATATACTTTTTCAGTTTCTTGCACTAGGGAGACAATACAGTATTTACACATGTGGGTTTGATTTATCTCACTTACGAGTATGGTCTCAAGTCATGTCCATTTACTTATAAAAGCCTGAATGCAATCTTTCTTAATAGCTGAGTAGTACTCCATTGTATAAAAATACCACAACTTTTTTATCCATTCTTTGATTGATGGGCATATGGGTTGTTTCCAAGGTCTGGCTATTACAAATTCTGTTGCTATTAACATGGGTGCACAGATATCACTGTGATATGATGTTTTCAGTTCTTCTGGGAAAATACCCAGAAGTGGGACAGCTGGGTTGAATGGGTTCCCTAATCCAGGCTTCTTGAGGAATCTCCACACTGATTTCCACAGTGGTTGCACCAGTCTACACTCCCACCAACAGCGGAGAAGAGTTCCTTTTTCCCCACAGCCCCTCCAGCATTTGTTGTTGGTTGATTTTTCACTCTTGGCCATTCTTTCTGGAGTGAAATGGAGTCTCAGTGTTGTTTTAAATTGCATTTCCCGAATGACCGGTGATGCTGAAGATTTTTTCATATATTTATTTGCCATTTGTATTTCTTTCTCTGAGAAGTGTTTATTCATCTCAGATGTCCATTTTTGGATTGGGTCCATGATTTTAGGGGCCTGATTTCTTTTAATTCTTTATACATTATAGATAGATGTACTTTGTCTGATGGACAATTGGCTAAGATATTTTCCCAACAGAGTGGGTTTTCTTCTCACTCTGTTGGAGATTTCCTTTGACATGTAAAAACTTTTTAGTAGGATGAGATCCCAGTTGTTGATTCTAGGAAGTATTTCTCTTGCAGTTTGATTTTTGTTCATGAACTCTCTGCCTATTCCTATGTCATCAAGATTTTTACCTACTCTGTCTTCTAGTAAGTTTAGTGTCTCTGTTTTAATATTCAGATCTTTGATCCATTTTGACTTTATTTTGGTGCATGGTGATAGACACGGATCTAGTTTTAGTTTACGGCATATAAAAGCCAGTTTTTCCAGCACCATTTGTTAAAGAGGCTATCTTTCTTCCAATGTACATGTTTGGCCCCTTTGTCAAAGATGAGGTGGCTAAGTGTATTTGTAGTTGTGGCTGTGTCTTCTAATCTATTCCATTGATCTTCAGGTCTGTTTGGATTCCAGCACAATGCTGATTTTATAACAGTGGCTTTGCAGTATAGTTTCAAGTCAAGGATTGTGATGCCTCCTGGCTTTCCTTTGTTGCCCAGAATTGCCTTTGCTATTCTAGGTATTTCCTAGTTCCAGATGAATTTTAGGAATACTTTCTCTAGCCCTGTGAGGTAGGCAAGTGGTATTTTGATTGGGATTGCATTGAATGCATATAATAATTTTGGGAGAATGGCCATTTTCACAATGTTAGCTCTTCCTATCCACGAACAAGGAATATCTTTCAATTTTCTGAAATCTTCATCGATTTCCTTCTTTAGAGTAATGTAATTTTCACTGTATAGATCTTTTACTTCCTTTGTTAGATTGATTCCTAAGTATTTCATTTTTCTGGATGTTATACTGAAGGGTGTAGTTTCCCTTATTTCTCTCTCAGTGACTTTGTTGTTTATGTACAGGAATGCTATTGATTTTTGAGTTTTCACCTTGTATCCAGCTACATTACTCAATTTGGTTATTACTTCTAGAAGTCTTCTAATGGATTTTTGGGGGTCTTCTATGTAGAGTATCATATCGTCTGCAAATAATAATAATTTCACATCTTCCTTTCCTATCCTTATTCCCTTTATTTCTTTCTCTTGTCTAATTGTTCTGGCTAATATTTCCAGAACTATATTGAATAGGAGTGGTGATAATGCACATCCTTGTCTTGTTCCTGATTTTAGGTTGAAAGTTTTCAGTTTTTCTCCATTTAGTAAGATGTTGGCTGTTGGTTTATGATATATGGCTTTTATCAGGTTAAGGTAGAGACCATCTATTCCGATTTTCTGTGGGGTTTTTTATAATGAATGGGTGTTGGATTTTGTCAAAAGCTTTTTCTGTATCTATTGAGATGGTCATGTGGTTCTTGTCCTTGGCCTTGTTGATATGGTGTATTACATTTACTCATTTGAGTATGTTGAAACATCCCTGCATTCCTGGGATGAATCCTACTTGATCATGATGTATAATCTTTCTGATAATTTGCTGTATTCTATTTGCCAGCATTTTACTGAGGATTTTTGCATCTATGTTCATTAGGGAGACTGGCCTGTCATTTTCTTTTTTGGTTTTGTCTTTCTCTGGTTTTGGTATTAGGGTAATACTTGTTTCCAGGAAGGAGTTAGGGAGACTTACATCCCTTTGAATTTCATTGAAGAGTTTGAGGAGTGTTGGCATTAAGTCTTCCCCTAAATTTCTTGTAGAATTCAGCAGTGAATACATCAGGGCCTGGGCTTTTCTTTGTTGGTAGGGTCCTAATTACATTTTCAATTTCATTAGCTGAAATTGGGTTATTCAGCAGCTTTACATCTTCTTGATTCAGCTTTGGTAATTCATAGGTTTCTAGGAATCTGTCCATTTCTTCTGTGTTATCAAATCTATGTGAGTAAAGTTTTTCGAAGTAGGTGTTGATGATCTTCTGTATTTCCACCAGGTCTGTAGTGATTTCATCCTTTTCATTTCTTATTTCATGAATCTGAGTTTTTTCTTTCCTCTTTTTGATAAGGTTGGCTAGGGGTTTATCAATTTTATTTACTCTTTCAAAGAACCAACTCTTCGATTCATTGATTCTTTGTGTTGTTTTCTTAGTTTCAATTGCATTAATTTCTGCTCTGATCTTAATAATTTCCTCCCTTCTTGGGCTTTGGACTTGACTTGCTCTTCTTTTTCTAGAAGTTTGAGGTGCAGCATTAGGTTGTTTATGTGTGTTCTTTCCATTTTTCTGATGTGAGAGTTTAGTGCTATAAATTTCCCTCTCAGGACCGCTTTCATTGTATCCCACAGGTTCTGGTAAATTGTATTTGCATTTTCATTCAATTACAGATAATGTTTAATTTCTTCTTTAACTTCTGTGACCCATTGCTTATTTAGGAAAGTGTTATTTAATTTCCATGTGTTTATGCAGTTATTGTAGGTTTTTTTGTCATTCATTTCCAATTTTGCTGCGCTATGGTCTGATAATATGCATGGAATTATTTCAGTTACTTTGCATTTACTTAAGCATGTTTTGTGGACCAGTATATGATGCATTTTAGAGAATGACCCATGTACAGCTGAGAAGAATGTGTATTCTGATTTTGATGGATGGAATACTCAGTACACATCTACTAGGTCCATTTGTTCACAAGTTTGATTCAGTTCTGTTATTTCTTTGCTGATTTTTTGTTTGGTTGATCTGTCTCTCTGTGACAGTGGGGTGTTAAGGTCCCCTGTTATAACTGTATTATTGTTTATTTGGTTTTTCATGTCTATTGAGAATTGTCTTACATAGTTTGGTGCGCCCATATTTGGTGCATATATATTTATGATTGTAGTCTCTTTCTCTTGAAGTTTTCCCCTCACAAGTATGTAGTGACCTTCTTTATCTCTTTTGATCATTCTCAGTTTGAAGTTTGCATCGTCTGCAAACATAATAGCTACCCCTACCTTTTTCTGGGTTCCTGTTGCATGGAGTATTGTTTTCCAGCCTTTGATTTTTAGTCTGTGAATTTCCTTTTGAGTGAAATGTGTTTCTTGTACACAGCATATTGTTGGGTTTTGTCTCTTAACCCACTCTGTCAATCTGTTTCTTTTATTGGTGAGTTGAGACCATTTACATTGAGTGATATAACTGATATGTACTGGCTCATCCCTGTCATGATATCTTTCTCTTGTTGGTTTTCTACATTTTCTGTTTAATTATTTGCCCTGCTTAGTGGTTTCCTTTGGTTGTTCTTCTTAAGATTGTGGCTATATTTGTCTCTTTCTAGAGTGTCTTTCAGTACTCTTTGTAGTGTTGGTTTGGTGGCCATAAATTTCTTCAGTTGTTCTTTGTCATGAAAGTATCTTATTTCTCCATCCATTTTTAAGGATAGTTTTGCAGGGTACATCAATCTGGGTTGAAAGTTATTTTCTTTCAGGATTTGAAATACTTCACTCCAAGCTCTTCTTGACTTAAAGGTTTGTGTTGAGAAGTCTGCCGTGATTCTGATAGGCTTTCCTTCATAGGTGATCTGTTTCTTTTCTCTGACAGCTTTTAGTATTTTGTTCTTGTGCTGTA
>RJWM01023087.1:0-32746 GCA_004363535.1 Dasyprocta punctata | reverse complement strand
GGAGAGGGAAGGGGAGGAGGGAAGAAGGGAGAGGAGGAGAGGAGAGCAGAAGGGAGGAGAGTGGGGAGGAGTAGAGGAGGCAATGAGAAGAGCATGTACACACAAGGGCATGGGGCATGGGTAACATTGAGACCGTGGGAAGTGCCTGATGGGCAGCTGAGAGCAAGCCATGAGAAACCATCAGGAGAAGAGCTCCTGAGTCCTCACCCCATCTCGCCACCCTAGGCATGGCTGTGCCATACTTCCACTGCGGCTATTGGATGCTTTCCTTATTCTAACGTCAGCTGATTATTGGTCTTAATTCTATTTGGACCCTTAATTCCCTCTTGCCATGTAACACAGAGCAGGTCCACAACGCCCATGAGTTCCTCATCTGAGGAGTCACCCACCAAGGTTGAAAATATTCCAAAAAGGTAGGACTGTATTGAACTCTTCAGACTGTTGATTTTTGTCACTTCTCCCTGGACAGTACAGTGTAACGGCTATTTATACAGATGTACATTAGGTTTTATGAGTCATCTAGAGATGGTTTGAAGTGTAGGGGAGAATGTGCATGGGTCATGTGCAAATACGAGGCTGTTTTATGTAACAGACTTCAGCTCTGTGGACTTTGGACCCAGCAGTGTCGCTGGAGGCCAAGACAACCGTACTATTTTCAGTTTCTGAGCATAAGGTCATAGGCATCTTTGGAGTGGGGAGGGTGCTCTCGGGGAGCCAGGTGACAGGATCAACAAATGAAGAGAAATGCACGTATTTCTGTGTATATATGCATTTGCATGCAGACATAATTTCACATTGTAGAATGCATACTAACAGTAGCAAAAGAGATGCTGTAATGAGAATAAAGGAGAGACACAGAGGAGGTCTGCCAGAAGAGGTGTTATCCACGCCAAAACCTGAAGGTGACATGGGTCCAGGGCTGAGAGCTGGCCTCCCATTTCACGTGAAAACAGAGTGTCTCGGGAACCAACCCTGCCAGCCTGGCTGATCTTAGGAAGTGCTTTGGACTCTTTGCTTCTCCTGGACCCTTTCCCACAGAGCGAGGCACAATGGTGCACAACCCTGACGTTGCTTGGGGGAATAAATGATGTAACATCCAGTCTCACTGCTGGGTCCCGAGTGTGTGGAATAGTTTCTGTCCCTCAACAAGTGCTTGCTGAGTCAAAGAATCCATATTGATTTTTATATTGATGTAGCAAGGAAATTATGATGGGAAATATTTTAGACACACTTCCATATATTTCCATATTGTAACTTTCATTTTTTTTTCTATCCTGGAGCTTTCACCTGTACTCAAGCAATGAGTTTTAGAGAATTAGAGAGAGAAGATGTACCTGCTAAATCAATAGACTCATTTCTCCACTTTGACTATCAAAACAGACTTTTTTTTTTTTTTGGTTTGAATCTCTACCAAGATAACAGATTGTAAGTCAGGCTTTGCAGAGAAAAGGGGAACTTCAGTAAAAGCAATAGTGACAGAGAGCAAAAAGGACTTTTGAGATATTTTCTAGCAAGCTAAGGATCTAATGTGGAAGATGCAGATTATTGTGTACCTTCCAGAAATGTAGGAGTCACTTTTGTCTATACTGCAAGAAAGGGAGCTGCCATGCCTGTGAGATGGAAGAGGAAGAGGAGGGGGAGGAGAAGGAGAAGGAAGAAGAGAAGGAGGAACAGGAGGAGAAATAGGAGGAGGAGGAGGAAGAAGAGGAGGAGGAGGAGGGTAGAGAGGAGGGAGACATCACCTAGGGCAAGTATTCCCCCCAAAACAGTCCCTTCAAGCTGTGAGAAGGTGAAGAGGAAGAAGATGGGGAGCAATCTTGAAAGCACATTTTCTCTTACTCTATGAAGCTTGTGTCTTAGATGACATACACGTCATAAAGGCATCAGGTTCCTGCTGCCTTAGCCGAACAGTTTGCAGGCATTTAGGATGGTGTTTCTCAAACTGCACAGCACACCCATATCTCCCTGAATGAATTTCAACTCCTTAAAGGCAGAGAATTATGCTGCATGAAGAGTCGCTGACTTGGTAGGTGTCTTACTTTCTCATTGGTGGAATGAAATAGCTAACATCATGACAGAAAGGAGAGATTTCTTTCTTTCTTTCTTTCTTTCTTTCTTTCTTTCTTTCTTTCTTTCTTTCTTTCTTTCTTTCTTTCTTTCTTTCTCGGCACTAGGGATTGAACTCACAACCTCGTGCCTGCTAGGCAGGCACTTAAGCCACTGAGCCAAACTCCCAGCCCTAGGTTTTTCGAGGCAGGGTCACACTATGTAGTTCAGGCTGGCCTTGCTAGCATTGTATCCCAAGCCGGCCTCAAAGTCACAATGCTCCGCCTACCTCAGCCTCCCGAGTGCTGGGAGTTAAGGTGTGCGCCACCACGCCCGGCTGAGAGGTTTCTTTTTGGCTAATGGTTTCAGTCCATGGTTTATTAGTTCCAAGGCAGAAATGGGATGGCAGAGAGACTGGGTGCAGGAAAATGTACTCAACTATGGCATCCAGGAAGAGGAAAGGGGGGGGAGAGAGAAAGAGAGAGAGAGAGAGAGAGAGAGAGAGAGAGAGAGAGAGAGAGAGAGAGAAAGGGGATAGTGAGAGACAGAGACAGGTAGAGAGAATGACACAGAGAGGGAGACAGAAGAAGGAAGAGGAGGAGGAGGTGGACAATATGCCTTTCCAGGTCACAGGTCACAGCCCCAGGGAGCCATCTTTCCTGACCAGATGCCAACTCCTAACAGCAGGTCAGCCATGATACAGCATCTCCATGATCCGGTCAACTTCCAAAGACAAAAGGCTTTGGGGGACATTTGAGATCTAAATCCTAATAGTTGGTTTAGAAGCCAGAATTTGTTCTGACAAATTCTCAGGTGATGAGCATACTGTAGGATGGGAACCCTCTGGGAGACCACTGCTGTATTGGAGGAGTGCGTCCCCATGGGTCCAGATGGAAGTGGCTTGGGAACTTTGGGAGTGGGCACGAAAGGAAAACTGTGACACCTTTCCTGGCTGCCGTCGGCCTTCTAGTGCCCTGGGAGGGGATCCTGGGAATTCCCATGTGTTTACTTGGAGATGCTAAAAACTTGGTGGATCAGCTGACTTAGGGTTAAGATTAAGATAACCCTGTAGGCAGAGAGTTTAAGAACAATTACTGGGAGCAGGAATTTAAAAGAGGAGTGTAGAAAGCAAAATGATGAGATATTTATCTAAAAAATGTAAGACTTAGCTGAGAAAAGTATTTTAACTTTGCAAGTCAGTCTAGGTTTCTTGAATAGTACTGAGATTTGTTTTATTTTATTTATTCATTGTGCACACTTTAGTAGATGGGAAGTTATATGACACATAAGTAACTGAAATTTGAATCATATGACTTTTATTTTGGATCTTACGACTTTTTTCACTTGCTGATTATATGAATCTGCCATTTAAATTGTAAGCTTGTTGAGAACAGGATCATTTTTTTGTCTTACTAATTCCAACCAGTTAGTAATTAAAGAAAATAATGATCAAAATGTAGCCAAAATGGCTGATAAGGATATGGAAAAATATAAGGAAATATGAAACATACATTAAGTTATTTTCCAATACACCCAAAATTACATAGAAATGTTTATATTATAATGTTGATTATAAATGTCATGTGTCAATATGACTACAATATGCAAAAGGAAAATACTCTGGGAAACACTATAAGTAATTGAACATCCTACTCTAGGAAGTGGACTCATTGGGCATGTTTATTTTCTTCTTTGTGCTTTTATTTACTTATTTACTTACTTATTTGATAAATTTCCTGTTTAGTTTTCACTCCAGTTCTTGGATTCAGAAGCTTTCCCAAGCGATTGCATGTGAGTAGTGGCCAATGTGTCCCTCTTAGAGAAAGACAATTATAAAAAAGAGTGATGACTTTAAAGAACAGAAACAGGAGTACCAACAATGAGATCACCGGGAGCTCCAATAAACCACAGCTTCACGACTCAAGCAGAGTCTGGTGATGGCAAGTGGGGTGGGAGCTCCCGAAGTCTTGTTCCCATGGGCTTGAGCACCTCCTGCTGCCCTGCTGTGCCAGGATGTAGGAAGCCGCAGGTCAGGTAACCATGCAGAGCAGGTAAACAAAAAAAAGATTAACTCCTTCCGAAGTCATGCTCTTCTCCTTCAAACAGAGCAGAGCTGGTCCCTGGACATGCAGTGCAGGAAGAAGGAACTCACAGACAATTCAACAATGCCCAGTGACGTCTTCTCTTTCACCAAAGAGGTTATGGGAAGACCAGGAATGTAGATGCAGGTGTAGATGTAGATGTAGATTTAGATGATGTGTATATGTATACATCCAGGTGTGTGCATGGATTTAGGTATAGATTTACATGTAATAAATGTACTCACATAGAAACAGATGTGAGCATAGCTATGGGAGTAGATGGGCATAAATATAGATGCACAGATAAAAATATGTGGGTGTAGATACATATGTATACATAAATGTAATGACATACATATGAATATGTAAGTGGTAAATTCATACATGTGTAAGTGGTCAGCATAAGAGTGGGAATGGATGTCAGTGCAGGTAATGCTGATGTGGATACACAGCTGTAGGTGTACGTGTGGGTGCCGATGAGTATGCTGAAGATTTGGAGGTACATGTGGATAAACACGTGGATATACATAAAGCAGACATAGTTTATATATAGATGTGGGTGCAGATGTAGGTGCACATACAGATGATGCAGGTATTTAGGTGCAGATGCAGATACAGTTGTACATCAGGGGTTCCCAAGCCACTGGCTTGTGGTTTATTAGGATTCAGGCTGCACAGCAGGTGAGCAGCTGGGTGCCAGCTGAGCTCTTTGTATTTTCAGCTGCTGTCATCACTGGCATCACCAACTGGGCTTCATCTCCCATCAGATCAGTGGTGACTTAGGTTCTCATAGGAGCGCAAATCCTACTGTGGACTGTGCATGTCAGGGATCTAAGTTTGTGTCCCTCTTAAAATTATCTAATTGCAATAATATTAGAAATGAAGTATACCATGTAGTAATAAGAGAAGTAAAGTGCATAATAAATGCAATGCTTTGAATCATCCTCAAACTCTTTCCATTCATGAAAAAATTGTCTTCCATGAAACTAGATCCCATTGCCAAAATATTGGGGAGAACTGGTTTAGATGATACAGCTATAGGTACCTAGATGTAGGTGTAGATAGCATCAATGTTGATCTATAGGTCTGGCTGTTATAGTTCTATACAAATCGGTGTATAAATACACCATGGTCTTCCTTGTACCTGCTTCTCCAGCTTTATTCCTCATGCATTCTTTACTCTTTTCTGTCTTGTTTGTACACCAGGCTCTTTGATGTCCCTTTGCCTTTTTAAGTGTTATTTCTTCTACCTTGTTTTCCTCTACAAGATCAGCTTCTTGCAGAATCAGCCCAGCATTCTCACTCTCAGGAAAGCCTTCTTCTGCTCCTGCTAATGTGTGGATGTCCCCTCCAATCCCTCAACCTGTGTTTTTCATCATTGACTTCTTATCCCACAGGATGGTTACAGGGAGGCTAGAAGGAGCTGAAGATCAAGCTATGGCTCAGACTTAGGGCTGTGAGTCTCAAATGGTAGCTCACTTTCACCTGAGCACAGCCAAGGATCTTAGTGTCCACACGTTGGTGTTCACAGTGGAGTTGGCGCCAGGAAATGCTTCTGTCACCCTCACACTCTAATCGGAAAAGTACTGGAGTGAATGAAGCCATAGTGGAGGCCAGATGGCACCACAGCGCGTGGCCCTAATGAAATATCAAAGTCATTCACATAGCAGGAAGGGATGGGAGACAGGAACCACTGCAGGATCTGGGCTGCCAGGGTGATTCACACCCCAAAACCATATCTTTTGCCTCGTGCACCATGCACATACTATTTTAATTTAACTTCTATTGGCCTTAGGGGTTGTCTACTATCTGTAGATGCGTTTCACATAGTATCTGCATGAGAGACAAAGGAATTTCAGTTACTGTTATGAGTTTATTTTGTTGTTGTTTTGGTTTTGAGACATCTTTACTTTGTAACTCATGCTGGTCTCAGACTCAAGATCCTCCTGCTTCAGCCTTGTGAGTGTTGAGGTTACAGGTGGGCTTGTGCTGCTGCAGCCTGCAGACTTATATCTTTTAAAGTTTATCATTACAACACAGTAAGTTACCTTGTGAGGAGGCTGCAGAAGACTTCTTTTCTCTGATAAAAGGGAAGTTTGGGAAAAGTTGATTGGGCACTTAAGAAGTGGACTCCAGTCTGATGGCTTAGGTTTAAATCCTTTCTCCTTTACTGATTCTCCAGGTGATCTTAGGGGTACGCGTATATGTGTGAGTTTTAAATATTATTTTTTATAGGTTGGGAGATAATATTTGTACATAGTTGTGGAGGTTCTGCACTATGATTTATGTATGTGTTCAAGGTATTGTGATCAACCAGCAGAGTTAGCATTTCCATCTCCTCAAACATTGGTCAATTCTGTGTGCTGGGGATCTGAGCCTCAATGCTTTTATTGAGAAATAGGGGAAATATCGGTACTGACTTTAATATGGATGTTATAGGATTAAATGAGAAGGTCCATGAGTGTTGGCTACGGTTCTCTAGGGGAACAAAATTAATAGGAAAAACACGATTATGCAAAGGGATTTATTCGGTAGCTCGCAGGGTCAGAGACTGCAGGGCCCACAGCGGCCTCTGCACGCGGGAGAGCTAAGGACCCAGGAACTGCTCAGTACTGAAAGCCGCAAAGGAGGCGAAGTCTGAATTCCACATGGGATGTCAGCAGCAAAAGACGCACAGCGCAAGCAGAATGGAACTTTCTAGAGGCAGCCCGACCTCCTTCCTCCCCTTTCATTCCTGCCCTACAAGAATATTGGATGGTGCCACCCACGTCAGGGCGGGACTTCCCCTCAGTTTGCTGGCATACATGCCAATCATCTCTGGAACTGCCCACAGACAACCCGGAAGTGTGTTTGAGGTGTCTGCTGGGCTTATCTTAGTGCAAACAAGTTGAATCACCGTTAACCGACACACTCTTCAATGTGTTTAGTGTGGGAAGCCAGGCTGATTACAAACAAAATTTGTGTTAACATTATTAAGCACTTTGAGGGCAGATGATGTATCTCATTTGGCTGTTTCTCGAAAAAATCAGGTGGTTGGAAAATATTAAGTGTAAAAATTCATTAGAGTTCACTCTTTTTCTCCTCTGCAGTTTCCTCAATTTTTCTGCAAAGGTTTTACCACATCACAGTCCCCAAGCCGCTCCTGGCTGAGGCAGAAAACGTTAACATGTCTGTCTTCTGATATCAGGGCTTTGTGAACAGAATCGATTTTGAGTGATTCAAATACACAGAATGACAAATGCCTGAAAATGACGGGTGTGCCAGTTACCCACGTTTTATCATTACTCTTTGTAGACACACACTGAAATGCCACGTGATACCCTATAAACACGGAAAAGTATTATAGGTTAGTTAAAATTAACAGCGCATTTTAAAACAATCTTATACTAATGTGTGTATGAATACTGGTGTATATACAAGGCCTTTGAATAGTGTTACTGTTCTTCACCTGGAATATATAGCTCCTGACTCCTGGAATGCACAACCACCCAGAATACCAAGCAGAGCTGGACCTTTTTGCTTCAGGAAATTATTCCTCTGTGCCTCTCCAAACCCTGCCTTGGGATAACTTCATCCTTCCCTTACTCGCTTTGATTTGACCCAATTTTTCTGGGTATTTTGCCTTCACTCCAGATCCCGCTTGGCTGGATGCTTTTCTGGGTCCTCCCAACCCCACAGAGGCCTGGCTGGCTTCCCACAGCTCTCCTCAAAGAGAGTTTTGCTAGTTTTGCTCCTTCAGTGTGCGTGGCTTGCCCAGGGTGGGCATATTCCCTTGAGCTCCTCTATTTCTTCATCCTTTAATACCTTCTGCTGTCACCTGAAGGAAGTCTAGAATCTTGAAAACTTGATGGTTTTGCATGGTTTACCCACCAAAAACTTCTAAGGGAGACACTGGAACCTGATGAATTGTCTTCAGTAGAGCCCTCTTCTTGTGCCAGATTTTAATTTCTCCCTTCTCTCACCTGCTAGAAGTTTCTCTTTGTGTGGCAAGGATTTGCTCTCAAATCTTAAAACACTAAAACTCATCACAGATAGGAGAAGGGTGAGAAATCACAGAGTTCGTGATGTGGGACTAGCTGTGTTCATTCAAGATGAGGTACAGCAGCAATTTCTCTGGTGACAGACTCATTATTAGCATGAGCGATCAAGGAAAGTCTGCACAAAGACCTGAGAATACTTCTTGAAAACCAAACTTGTGTATCTGATAAACCCTTGGGGAGAGAGATGTTCAATACCATGTATAGGAGCAAGACACAGTATGTATATGTACCAATTCCTCACTATGAACATGTTTACTATGTAGTGAAAGCATACTATTATCAAAGAAAAGAAGATCAAGATGACAAGTTAGTATTCTATAGTTTGTCTACAAGTGTCAGTTCTTGCACGCGAAAGTGCCTCTCAACCATTCCTGGTGGGTTGGTGCCTGGTGCAGTTTCTTTGGGAAACAGCTGGACTTTATTTTCTAAAGTAAAATATTGGTGCAGTTCATAGTCTTTGCAGTTCTACTTGTTGCAGTACTCTGGGGAAATGGTTGCTCATGGAGCAAACCAGACATGTGCAAGGGTACAATAGCAGCCCTGTTCCCTATCTGAAAGCAATAATACCTGCAGACTGAGTGTATGAGCTACTATCTATTTCCACAATAGAACAATAGACTGTGGCTCAAACAAATACATCCTAGCAACAGGGAAAATGATGGGTGGATTCTGGCTGTGTCACAGTCAATGAAAAATTCCTAGAGTTCATGTGCTATGTTGCTTGGTACAAATATATAAATGTTATTATATTCATTAAGTCTGCACATATATGTCACTACATATATGTGTATGTGTATTGGTTTGATCCTGTGTCCCCCCAAGGCCTCATGTAATTTGGAAGGGGCTGAGTCTTGTGTTTGTGATTGGTTTGTTGTCCTGCACTGGGATTGGTGGTGTGAGTGCTGCACCTGCCCAGGGGTGGAGCCGACATACAGTATAAGGAACACGTGTCTTCCTCACTGTCTCTCTCTTCCCAGTTCTCATGCTTGCTGTTTGGTGGCTGCCATGAATGGCCACCCCGCCATGCCATGCTGCCTTGGAGCCAACTAAGTATGAACCAGAACCCCTGAGAACTGTAAGAAATAAATCTTTCCTTCCCTAATTTTGAGCATCAGGTATTCTGTCTCAGCAACGAGTGAAAAGTAATTAAGATAGTATGTGTATGCATATATGTGTATACACACATTGACACAGGTTGTGTATCCCTTACACAAAATGCTTGATATAGAATGTGTTTTTTTGTTTTGCTTTGTTTTGTTTTTTGGTACCCGGGACCAAACTCAACCTCATGCCTGCCAGTCAGGCACTTAGGCCACTGAGCTAAATCCCTGGCCCTAGAATGTGTTTTGAGTTAAAGTTTTTTTTTCAAGATTTCAGAATATTTGTATATATTTGTATTTCCTAAGCCTAAATATACAAGTCATTTATCTTTCATAGACACCTTATATGCAAGGCCTGAAATTATTTTTATACAATATTTTTAATAGTTTTGTATATGAAACAAAGTTACATAATGCAGACTTTTCTACTCTTGGTGTCATACTGGAACTTCAAAAATTTCAGATTTTGGAACACTTTGGATTTTGGGCTTTCATATTAAGGATGTTCAATGTGTACATGTAAACAGATACCTATTTATGGATATTTGTGGAAATATATAAAAATGGTTATCACCGTGTATCAAAACAAAGAAATCAAAGGGGGCAATGGGTATGGGATTCAGAATCTATCACCCAGGAGTGAGGAGAGAGGAAAATGGGAGGAGCTGTCCCATGTTCAGGGGAGGTTGCTGCCATGGTGTAAAGTTCTGGTTTTTGTTTGGGTAGTTGATTATACATGGGTGTATTACAGCATTCCAGGAACCAACTGTATCAGTCAGCTGTGAATTACTACAACAAAATACATGAAACATTTAGCTTTACAAATAGAAAAGGTTTACTTAGCTTTGAGTTCTGGAGTTTGTGAGTACAAATGGTACTGTGCAGGTTTGGAAGGAGCTTCTTGCTAATGGCAGCAAGCCTGGCTTCCATGGCCATGTCCGTGTATGTTAGAGGAAAGCACTGACACCTCCTACTGGAGCAGACAGAGTGGAAGGCCAAAGAGGGTGGGTGGGATTGGCTGTGATCCCACAGCCCCCTTAGAGGCAATGCCCCACCAAGCTAAGTTTCCTGGCAGCCCCACCTCCTGAAGGCCCTCAGGACCTCACAATGTGACCAACTGGGAGCCAAGCTTTTACCCACTGACCTTGAGAAACGTTTCAGTAATACTACAGAGCAGCACTAACTAAGCAAAATGGACTGGCTATGTCCAAATAAGGATGAGTATATGTCACAAATCAAGGGAATTTAGGCACTGGCTCCATAGAAGAACAATAAAAAAACAACAAATCAAAAGAACAACAAATACACAAAAGACAGACGGAGTCCTCCTTGCCATGCCAATGAACTTGGATAACAAATGCAAACAGTGCCACATAGTGCCAGGTCCCTGGGGGCAGGGTCTTGGCTGTCTTGAGCACAGGTCAGGGGTCCTGGAGATGGGGTATGGAGGGTTGGCAGGGACCCCTGAGTTCATGTAGGGTGGAGCAGGCAGGCTGGATGTACAGGTCAGGACCCTGTAGCATTATTTAAGCAACTATCAAGAAGCAAGGCTGGCAATGTGGTGATGACTGGGCTGGGTGTGAAGTTGTGGCAAATGGGGGAGTTGAGCCCTCGAGGGAGGAGAGCCAGAGCCAGACAGGTGTGCCAGGAGTTCGGTACAGGGCAAGAGGTATGCACAGAAGGGGGAGCTCTGCTTGGGGAGTTCAGTGCCTGACACTGACACCCCAACTCCATCCTGTTGGGCATGGCTGGCAGCCTGCAGGGAGCTGATTCATCTCTGCAGTCCTCCATTTCACTTTCTATAAAACATATGATATAAGTACAATTGCAATATATAATAGGTAATTTACATATTTTGAATAAAATCATATAAATGTACAATATAGTATAGAAATTCCCTCACGTGGCTGCTGTCAGCATTAACAGACTTAACTCTTGCAAAGTAATTACACCCTATCTGTACTATGCAGAGAAAGTCCTAAATAAATGCTGGAAACAGACATTATTTATTAAGATTGTATAAATTTGAAGTCCTTCTCTTGGTCTCCTAGCAGGTTTAGATCATGTGTTTTCTGGCCGGGGAGGATGCCTGACCCTAGCACTGGCCTGAGACTGACGTCCCCCAGGACAGCAGGCTCCTTCCTAGGGTCACCTCTGCAGTCAGGATGTGGTCTGAGTGCATCCGCCATGGGTTCCTGTGCTGGAAGCTTGGTCCTGGTCTGTCGATGTGAGGGATGGTGAAACTTTTGAGAGCGGGGTCCAGCAGGAAGTAATGAGGTGCATCACCTTCAGAAGAAATTAATGCTGGTCCATTTAGAGAGAGCTACTTACGGTTATAAAACAGCAGGACTGAGCTGGCTGTGCCAGCTCACACCTGTCATCCCAACACTCTGGGAGTTACAGGCAGGAGGATCACAAGTTCAAGCCCAGGCTGGGCAACTTAGCAATTTAGGCAGATTCTGTCTGAAAATAAAAATAAAATTTAAGAAGGTCTGGGGATGTAGCTAGCTTAGTTCAATCCTCAGAGCTGAAATTATAAAAAGAAAGAATAGCTTGTCTCCTTGCTCTCTCTCTGTCTTCCTCATTCCCTCTCCAGCTTTTTGCCCAGACTGCTCCTGCCGTGTTGTGTTGCAGCCAGGGGAGCCCTCACCAGAGACTGAGCCAATGGGCCCTGATCTTGAATTTCCAGCTTCCTGTCAGCTAAACAAACATCTTTTCTCTATGAGACAGTTCACTTCTGGTATTTCATCAGGGCAGCAGACTAAGACAGTGTTATTGAAAGCATGAAGTTATTAAATTACCCACAGTGGGCTTGAAATTTTAATCCTCTTTCCGTGGCCTCCCAAAGTGCTAGGATGACAAGCATGCACCATCAAGCCTAGCTAGCACACTTAACATAAATGCATGAAAAATGTTATTATTTCATGACAATTGAACATTTATTTTCAAAATTTTAACAATTTTCTAAAGGCCAGTTATAGATATATAGGAAATAATTTAAAAAATAAAAGTAATATTATGTAGTCAATTACACTTTGGAACATTAGACACCTTGGGAATTGCAGTGTTTTATTTTGTTGCCACTTTTCCGTCCTTGGGTAACTCAAGGTGCAGCATGGGAGCCTTCCTAATGTCCTGGCTGCATGTCATTTTCTCCTTTGTAAGTTGGCACTGGCTTCCAGCTGTGTCCTCATCGGCTTCCAACTGTTACCCCTGTGCTTTCCACGTGGGGTGGCATTTCTAGAGACCCTTTCATCACAATCACCCAGGACCTTCATGCAGAGCAACATCCCAAACCCTTTTTATATAACTTTATCTAGAGACAGGATCGTGCTAATTTGCCCAGGTTGGCTCAAACTTGTGATCTTCCTGTCTCAGCCTCCCTGAGTGCTGAGATTATAGGCTTGCACCACCACACCTGGCTGATTGCATGCTTTTCTGCCAGTGCATTCAGGGCTTTGTCTGTGACCATAAAACCTGTTTGCAGTTTCTCAGGCCTGAGCTCAGGTGGCTGCACAGATGTGACCCTGCAAGCCCTGGGAAGCTGACCTGGCTGCTGTAGAATTGGGCTCCTCTGGGACCCCGTGGCCACTATGGGGACCTGAGGTTCTTGCCCCCCAGCCAACCATGCTGCTGTGCAGATCTGTGCTCCCGGTCTAGGTGACTTCACTTTTCAGTCCTTTTTCTGAGGTTCTCTTAGGAGCCTCTGCTGAGGTGTCCTCATGGGGATGAGGAAGAGGGGGCCCGCGGGACACTTTTCCCCCTTGCTAACTCAGTGCGGGGTCCTTATCCCTCTTGACCTTCTGTCCTTGACTCCCAGCTCTTGGGTCCATAACAGCATAGAAGTCACTTGCTTGGGTCCCTAGGGAGCAAGATGACACCCCCCCCACCTCCCAGACCCTCTAGCCATGCATTTTTTCAGAGAGGAAACCAGGGCAGAGGGAGGTCCTGGATCTGGCTTAAACTGTTTACACCATCACGGCAAGTGCACGAAGGACTGGTTGTTAATTTTAGCTTGACTCGTGGCTGATATTGTCCTCTCCAGCACCTGGAGCTTGTCTCACAGCTGGGCTGAGCTGGGGACATAGGTAAGCTGAATAAGTGGGGCCAATCATTGGCTGACTTTGCAAGAAGTGACACCCCTGGCCATTGATCATGAAATGCATTTTCTATTTATGGACCAGTAAGTTAGCAGTGGCATTTG
Source organism: Dasyprocta punctata (assembly GCA_004363535.1). NCBI lineage: Eukaryota > Metazoa > Chordata > Mammalia > Rodentia > Dasyproctidae > Dasyprocta > Dasyprocta punctata. The sequence goes on along the minus strand of RJWM01023087.1, from coordinate 19,275 downwards.
ACAGTGACATAAGCACTCACATTAAGCACACTGTGGTACCCAGGTGAAGGTTGTCATCAGAAAGACAGGTGTTATTTCAGTTGTGGTCAATAAAACTGATGCCCACCAGAACTGTGCAAAAGGAAGGCGACCTTTCCGTGCAAGGTGCTGTATGTTATACCAAGCACTTTGGGGATGTTCTGTGCCACTCGGTCCTGCTCCTGCTCCAGGCTCATTCCACCCCTTGCACAGCCCGGTGTCTATGTGTACTGTGTCCAGGGGCAGAGTGTGTTGGATGACAGCCAACCAGCAGGCATCATGCCCTTGCCATGGTGTGGGACGCCTGATGGGGAGTAGGGCCTCAGACACGACAGGCCGCAGGGATGGCCCTGTATGTTGTTTCATGGATCATGGGGTGAGCTGTGTCCTTGATGGATTCATTCATTCTCTCATTTCCAAATGCTTTGAATACCATTTACTTAACAAATACCACCAAGCACTAGGGTGTATTGGGAACAATGCTAGTGTCTCTGTCATTTATTAAAACATATTTGGTTGTTTTTTCATATATCTTTCAATTTCTGTACGTAGGACACAGGACAATAACAGACCCTGCCCCAGGAGTCCTGCAGGGCTGACAGAGGCCATAAGGGGAGCATGCTGGACATTGCTCCTGGATGAGGGGAAGACTTTAGTGTCATCTGTGTCCCCAAGCCTGTCCTGCTTGGAGCACCCGTGGTCCCCTCCCAACCGTGCATCCTGGGCACTCCACTTTAGAACTGCTTGCCCAAATTGTGTTTGATGACACCTACGGTAGCATAACAGATACTCAACCCCCCAAATTTGATTTGAAGTCTACATGGAGGATCAGTATTTCGCCTCCGGAAGGGATTTGAAGCAGATTCATTGTGAGCTTGGAGCAGGCAAGACATCCTTCTCCTCCACCCGACTTCTGGGTTGGTGCAGCTCAGCCTGTGAGGCAAGGAAAGCACAAATCATTCGCTCCAGTTAAGGCCAGCAGAGCCAAGGCTGGAGTCAAGGCCCATGAGCCTGGAAAGGGAGACTCTCAGGAGCTGTGAATCACAGCTGTTCAGCTGTGGGCAGACTCTTCTGTGGAGGGCACTGATCGAGGCCTGCAGGGTAAACCCATGGTCTCCCCGCTCAGTAAAGTCTCTGGACAGCGCCTCCAGTCAGAGCCACCAGTGTGGCACTTCATGGGTCCCTGGACATCGGGAGGGCAAGCTACACGGCCTACATGGGGAGATGTCCTCTCTCCTCAGTGTCCCCTGAGTACTTGGTACTTGGTAAAGGAATGGGCTCCTCTCCTTTGCCGTGAAGTCTTTTTATAGACTTTCCACCACCCCCCGACCCCTCAGCCCTCACCATATGCAAGGAAATTGCTCTTTGGTGGACCTCGGTGCAGAAGAGTGATGAATGTCAGGTGAGATGTCGCAGCTCTTCCAGGAGGCAGAACCAAGGAGCAGAGAAAATGTCTTTAATGTCTTTTAGAGATGAGCATTGGTGGCCAGAGAGCAGAAGTGAAGGCTCCATTCATCACAGACTGCAGAATGGGCTTTGCAGGAGGTGAATCCAAGGTCGGTCCCTAAAACACTGGCTGGGAAACCCTGTGTAGCCCACACTCATGGGCATTTCTATGGCATGCAAATGCATACTCTGCAACTCTGAGAAAGGATGAGTTGTGTGTTGTTTGGTAAACTTGGGTTATCAGGAAATTTCTCCCAGGAGCCCCCCACAGGGAGACACTGATTCAGTGAAATCATGAGACTGGCTTGCACCCTGGTTTTATGATTGCAGATGATCATTGCTGTTCTCTGAAGGGCAAATGTCTAGTATCTGAGTCTTATTTTCCTTTTTCTGTCAAGTGATGACAAAATAGCTAACTTTGAGTTGGTTTGATGAGGCTTTTTTTAAATAATAGTATATGAAAAAGGAGCAAATGTGATTAAGTGGGGAAAAATAGTCTTATTCCCCAGTGGGGCCAGAACAACTGGATGTCCACATGTACAAAAGTGAATCTAAACACCTGCCGCCGAAATACACTGAGACCTAAAGGTGAAACACTAAACTGTAGAATTCCTTCAAGGTAACAGAGGAGACATGTTGCAGTCAGGGGTTTGTAAGGCAAACAATTATATATAGGACACATAATTTGTAGTATTATTCATAATGGTCATGCAAGGAGTCAAATATAATGAAAGTGCAGGAAATCTATCCACACACTGAAGACCTAGAGAATCCAGCTGAAGGTCTGGATCCCACAGCAATGTCCTACATGAGTCCATCTGAAGACCTAGAGCCCATGACAATGTCCCCCATGAGTCCACCTGGAGCCCTAGAGCCCACAATGATGACTCATGCAAGTCTGTTTCACAGATCTGCACTGGGAAGGCCCAAAGGCCGGTGGTGGAAGCCAGAAAGTCTGTGCCAGTGGTATGAAGGATCTGTGCCAGCAGGCTGAGTGTTCTGCCCTGGAGCCAGGAAGTGATGCTCGAGATAAGGACCAGAGCTCCCCTCAAAAGTACCACAGCCATCCTCAGCAACTATGAGGTCCCAAGCTCCTCCAATGATGAGAATAGCCAAGTTCATGTTAGGAAGCCAGTGTGACAAGCTTCTGGAGATAGAACAGCATACATCTTCCCCTCCAGAGCCAGGAAACAATGCTCAAAGTAAGGACCACAGCTCCCCAAAGCAAACTGCAGCCATTCTCAGGGACAAGGTCCTGAACTCCTCTGACAATGAGAACAGCCAAATTTCTACCGGGAAAGAAGCTTGACAAGCTCCTCCAGGAGACCTCATGGCAACAGGAGAACCAACAGCACCAAACAACAACCACTAACTCTTCCTCTCCAGGTCTCCTTCTCACGTTGACAGCAGTGCTCAGGTGGGCCATCTACACTCAGCGCCATGCTGAGTCAGTTCAGCTGGTGTTTAAATTGACCATCAGCTTTCAATCTGTCACAAGATAGCCTTGGGCTTGGTGATAACTTTTCAATATAACTTGATCCATGAAAGAAAACAAAATAATAATTGAGATTTTATTGACATTAAAAAGTTCTGCTCTGATTTTTCTTTTCTTTTCTTTTCTTTTCTTTTCTTTTCTTTTCTTTCTTTTCTTTCTTTCTTTCTTTCTTTTTTCTTTCTTTCTTTCTTTCTTTCTTTCTTTCTTTCTTTCTTTCTTTCTTTCTTTCTTTCTTTCTTTCTTTTTTTGTAGTTGTAATTGAACCCAGGGCCTTTGTGCTGAACTTTGTCCTCAGCCCTGTTTTAACTGTTTATTTTGAGACAGGGACTTGATAATTTGCTAAGTTGCCCAGGCTGGGCTCAAATGTGGGCTCCTTTGGACTCAGATTCCTAGGATGCTGGGACTACAAGCCTAGACAGCACCACCTGCTCAGGGCCTAGTATGTTACCACTGAGTTACACCCATATCCCTTGACAAGCACTGTTGAGAGAATGAAAAGGTATGCTGCACAGCCAGAGAAAATATTCACAAAACACACCTCATGAAGAACTGGTATCCAAACTATATAAAGAACTCTTAATCCTCACAATAAGAACATAAACAGCTCGCTAAAAAAGTAGCCAATGAGATAAACAGATATTTCGCCAACGAAATATACAGATGGTGAATAGGCACATAAGAAGACATTCCACAAAGTGCATAGGGAACTGTAACTTGAATGATGATGAATTACCAACGCAGCTCATCGCACAACTGATGTCCCAAACACTTACAGCATCAAAGGCCAAGGACAGCGTGAAACGACTGCCCTTCTCCTTCACTGCTGATAGAAGGGCAAAGTGGAACAGTCACTCTGAGAGAAAATTTGTTAGTTTCCCACAAAACTAAACATATTCTTCATGTATGACCCAGCAGTTATCCTTCCTGTTGCTTACCAAAAGGGGTTGAAAATGTAGTTGCGCACTGAAAACTGAACATGGGTATGTATAGCAGTTTTATTCATAATTGTTGAAATTTAGAAGCCATCATGCTGTCTTTCAGTAGGTGAATGAATAAATAAGCTTCAGTGGAATAGTATGCAGTAGTTAAACAGACATGAGTGATCAGCCCACTAAAGGACACAAACTCGCATCATTAAGCGAAAGAAGCTATCTTAAAAGCCCACATATTGTTTAGAGTCTTCCAGGGATTGGGAGAATGGAAGGAATTGATGGAACACAAGGACATTTTTAGGGCAATGAGTCTAATCTGTGTGACACACATCCTTATCCTTTTGTCAAAGCCCACAGTATATGCAAAACAAACAATGAACCCTAATGGAAACCATCGGCATTAATTAATAAAATTGTGTAACTATCGGTCAATCAACAACAAATGTGTCTAAGTAATACAAGGTGTTGGTAACAGGGGAAACTGGTGGATGGGAAAACTATTTATATATTCTGTTCAATTTTTTGGTAGATCTGGTCCAAACAATGAGGGCTACTTGAAACACAAAGGAAAACAAAAAGACGTACAAATCACATCATGCATTGGAGCTGACCAGCAATGTTGATCCTTTAAATGAGTGAGGTGAACTCCTGGCTCCAGCCTCTGGTCCCCTAGAAGCCCTTTGCCGTGCAGCTCACTCTCTGAGTGCCCTGAGTGAAGGTCTACCTGGGGGAACCCAGAAGAACAAAGCCCGCAAAGGAGAGGGAGAAATTAGAACTCTAGAAACACAGAGGGAGCCTGGCCTTCAAGAACAACTCATTTTTTTTTTTTTGTCATCCTGTGCATACTTCCTGGCTTATTGTTTCCAGTTTCTTCCCCGTGTGTGTGCTGTCTCCGGTAGGGACTTCACTGTGAAGCCTTCCAGCATGAAAAGTTTCCTGGAGCCATGGTTCATCATTGGGCTCCCTCATTTCAACTCAAATCCCTGGTTTCTGTCCAGTAAAAAATGGTGCCGCTACAAGCAACCAACTGCTTTTATTTGCAATGGGCTGTTTTGTCACCCAGCAGAGCAGAAGTCACAGAAGGTATTAAAGACCACGAGGGAGGCCCCGGTTTCTAAATGGCATGTTCACTCCATGGCTCAACTGCTCCTCTTTACAAAGAAACTGGAGACAAAACCTGAAAACCAGAAAAGTGACATCAGTGTCTTCAGCAGCTATAGAACAGAAAAGAGCAATTGGCTATTCATTTTGAGAGTTCCTGTGGTTTTTGTTTCTGGTTGGAAATACACAGATACGATTGTGTAGTTGGGCTCACTGGAATCGGAGCTCCCGAGGTCACGCTCTGCGAATAAAGAAGCTCAAAGAAAGCCAAGAACTGGGGAATGCGAGGTGTGGACCCCTACTTCCCAACTTTCTGATTCAGATTCAGATCTCTGGACCACAACAGTGCTGCTCAGACCTCCAGGTGGATTCACAGCAAGGCTTCCATTTAGAGCCCAAGTCTTCATATATATATATATATATATATATATTTGTTTTGACTGATTGCATCTCTGGAGTTGTTTCAAGTATCCATATTCCTTCTAAAGCATGACCCGACTGGCATCACCCCCATCTCATCCAACAACCATAAACATAAAGAGAAACCCCGACCCTCCTGCATGTGCTTTTCCCTCTTGCTGCTTATGTGTTAGATGCATTTTCCATAGGCTGCTGGGAGGGCCGGGAGTTTGGCTCAGCAGCTTAAGCGCCTGTCTGGCATGTGCGAGGTTGTGAGTTCAATCCCCGGTGCCGCACAAAAAAAAAAAAAAAAAAAAAAAAAAAAAAAAGATAGCATAGGCTGCTGGGAACTCATACATAGAAACTCTTGTACATCAGCAGCATCAGCAGCTTTCCAGTGCTCTACATAGAAGTGTGTTCTCTGCTACTCCTGAAGTGAATGACCTACAAGGCCACCAGATCACCAAGCTGCAAGTGTGAGTCTGCTGTCTAGGGTGGCAGAGGGTGTCGTCCACTGTGTGCCAACCATGCAACCCTCTGGTGATTTGATTTTCTGCGTGACTTCTGCAGCTGGAGGAAGGACAAATGGAGACTGTCACACCCTCACCCATGAATGTGGACGGTTACATCTCTCTGCTTGTGAGAGGAAATGCATGGCAAAGTGTTTGAGTTATGTTCCCCGCCCATGTGGCCAGTTAAGGCTATATCCAATGTCAAACTGGAGTGGAGACTAACATCTAAATCATCTCATCTTCACCAGTGTTTGAAGGTAATGTGGCCCTGGGAAGAGCATGGCAAGGAATGTGAAGGGTACACTCTTGCCATTCTTTTATGATCTGATCAATAAAATGAAAGTGGTAATATTTATATCACACAGTTATTTTGAATCCTAAATAAGATTCTGTGCTCATAGGGTGTGACTAATAACTGACCCATCCCAACCCCTCTAGAAATGCTTGCTGACTGCCCATTGAATCATACCCATTTTCCATCTTCTGATCTTAGCACTGGTGCATCCTATTTGTACATGGGGAGTCTGCCAGGGAGTCTCTTACAATTGTTAATTATTTTTACCTGCAGAGATTAATTGGCCTGCACTGGGTGAGGCAAAACACAGATGGGAGATATTTCCAGTGGAAATTTTCATAAGTCACTTCTGCCTGCATGGCATTGACTGGTATAAGTTGAAACTGTTCCCTTTTGCATTTTGTTGAGAAGCTTATCTAATGAAAGTTATAATTAAGAAAGTTGTGGACAGGAGATCAATGGAGAAGAGTAATGGTTCGAATTATTAATAACACCCTGTCACCAGTGTCTCTTGTGGGCATGCATCCCATACAAAATAAGTGGAAAACTCCACCAAGTAACCAAGCAAGTGAGGAAGTGCCTCTTAGGATGCCAGGGCAGAGGCTGAGACATAAACCACTTCCTGTGGCAGGACAGGATACAGTCTGCAAGTAGGGCACACAGCTGGCACCTTCCTGGTCCAATCAGTGTGAGACAACACATCCACCCAGAGCCATCTCACAAGGATTGCCCTGAAATATCCACTATGTCCCCTCATAGAATTATGACTCCTCAAATCATTCACTTCCTTTTTGTTTTGTTGGTACTGCAGATAAACTCAGGGGCTTCACATGGAGCTATCTCCCCAGTCCTATTTTACCATTTATTTTGAGATACGGTCTTACTGAGTTGCTCAGCCAGGGCTTGAACTTGGTGCTCTGGCTGCCTCAGACTCCCTCAGTGCTGAGACTGCAGCATGTGCCATCAAGCCCAGTCTCAGATCATTTACTCCTAGCTCCTTCTTTGTATCCTCCAACATGTCCTGGATACCGCACTTTCCAACTTTCTTTAACAATTTAGTTTGTTTCTTTTATTGTTTTCTAAAGTACTGTATTGGGTGATATACTATGTACCCCAAAGTCCTCATATACACTTGATGGGGCTGAGTCTGGTGCATGTTATTGATTTGTTGTGTAGCACCGGGATTGGTGATGTGAGTGCTATGCCCGCCCATGGGTGGAACTGAGACACAATGTAAATGAGGCGGGTCTCCTCTTGCTTGCTTCTGTGCTTCTGCCTTCTCTCTTGCTAGCGTGACTTGTGGCTTGCAGCTGCCATGAGCGGCAGCCCCTCCAAACCATGCTGACTTGGAACCAACTAAATAGGACTGAAACTCCTGAGAAACTGTAAGAATAAACCTTTCCTTCCCTAATTTTGGGCATCAGGTATTTTGTCTCAGCAATGAGTGAAAAGTAACTAAGACAAGTACTCAGTTGAGTAACTAATTCCAGGATTAATAAATGGAAACTGATAGTTTTTGAGTCTTGTTTATGTTATAATACCTTTTCCATTGGCTGTACCCTACCTGGATGTCTTGTGGACTATCATTACTGCACACGCCAGACTGGGCATACAAGGAGAAAATCTGAATGCCTGCTTGCCATGGGGTGTTCCCTGTCTCTAGACTGAGGGACCTGAATAATGTGAAGTGCATGTTAGGGTCAAAGTGGGGTTCTGTGCTTGGTCCAGAGCCTCTGAACTCCTCCCAGCCAGACACAAGGCCCCAGTGGCACCTCTCTCAGGGGCACTCTCCCCCTAGCTGTCTGGGTCCCTTAGGTGCTGAACTCCACCCAACCAGATACTGGCACCACACCCTGGAGGTGCATCCTCACTAGCTGCATAGAGGATCTGAGCTCTGCCCAGCCCAGGGTCCCAGTGCAATCCATCAGGGGAACAATGCCTGACCAGCCCCACAAGTCACAGAGGTACCGAGCACAGTCCAGCCGAGAGTCCCAGAGCTGCCCATCAGGGAGCAACCAGCCTAGCTGACGGGTCTTGGAGAATCTGAGCTCTGATCATCAGTGCACAAAGCCCCAACTCCACAGTTCAGGAGTATGGCCAAGCTAACCATGCAGTGGGTCCTGGAGGTTCCCACTGCTGCCCAGTCAGGAACAAGGCCCTGGCACCATATGCCATAGATCACCTATGAAGGAAAGCCTATCAGAATCTTGGCAGACTTCTCAACATAAACCTTCAAGTCAAGAAGAGCTTGGCATAAAGTATTTCAGGTCCTGAAAGAAAACAACTTTCAACTCAGATTTATGTACCCTGCTAAACTATCTTTGAAAATTGATGGAGAAATAAGATACTTCCACCACAAAGAACAACTGAAGATATTCATGACCACCAAACCACTACAAAAAGTACTGAAAGACACTCTAGAAAGAGACAAAGGTAACTACAATCACAAGAACAACAGCAGAAGGAAACCACTAAGCAAGGAAAACAATTAAACAGAAAAAGTGGGAAACTAACAACAGAAAGATAACATGACAGTGATAAGTCAGTACACACCAGTTATATCAATCAATGTAAATGATCTCAACTCACCAATCAAAATAAACAGACTGACAGAGTGGATTAAGAAACAAAATCCAACAGTACACTGTGTACAATAAACACATTTAACTCAAAAGGAAATTCATAGACTAAAAGTCAAAGAATGGAAAACAATACTCCATGCAACAGAAACTCAGAAAAAAGCAAGGGTAGCTATTATGTTTGCAGACAATGTGAACTTCAAACCAAAAATGATCAAAAGAGATAAAGAAGGTCACTACATACTTGTTAGGGGAAAATTGAAGAGGACAAGATTATAATCATAAATATATATGAACAAAATATTGGAGCACCCAACTATGTAATACAAATCTTAATAGACATAAATATCAAATAAGCAATAATACGGCTATAATGGGGAAACTTAACATCCCATTTTTACAAAGAGATAGATCAACCAAACAAAAAGTCAGCAAAGAAATAATAGAACTGAATCAAACTTGTGAGCAAATGAACCTAGTAGATCTGTAGCAAGTATTCCATCCAACAACATCAGAATGCACATTCTTCTCAGCTGCACAAGGGTCATTCTCTAAGATAGATCATATACTAGCTCACAGAACATTCTTAAGTAAAAGCAAAGGAATTGAAATAATTCCATGGGTATTATCTGACCATAGTACAATAAAATTGGAAATGAATGACAAAAAATCCCACAAGAACCCCATAAACACATGGAAATTAACTAACACTCTCCTAAACAACCAATGGGTCACAAAAGAAATTAAAGAAGAAATTAAACAATATCTACAATCAAATTAAAATACAAGTACAAATTATCAGAACCTGTGGGACACAGTTAAATCAGTCCTCAGAGGAACATTTATAGCACTAAATTCCCACATCAGAAAAATGGAATGAACAGAAATAACCTAATGCTACACCTCAAACTTCTAGAAAAAGAACAGCAAGTCAAGTCCAAAGCCCAAAGAAGGGAGGAAATTATAAAGATCAGAGCAGAAATTAATGTAATTGAAACTAAGAAGACAATTGCAAGAATTAATGAATCAAAGAGTTGGTTCTTTGAAAGAATAAATAAAATCAATAAACCCCTAGGCAACATTATCAAAATGAGGAAAGAAAAAACTCAAATCCACACAATAAGAAATGAAAAAGTTGAAATCACTACAGATCCTGGGAAAATACAGAAGATCATCAGTATCTACAATGAAGTCCTTTACTCTCATAGGTTCAATAACACAGAAGGAATGGACAGATTCCTAGAAACATTTGAATTACCAAAGCTGAATCAAGAAGATGTAAAACTGCTGAATAACCCAATTTCAGTTAATGAAATTGAAAATGTAATTAAAACATTACCAACAAAGAAAAGCCCAGGTCCTAATAGATTCACTGCTGAATTCTAACAAGAAATTTAGGAAAGACTTAATGCCAACACTCTTCAAATTCTTCAAAGAAATTGAAAGGGAAGCAAATCTCCCTAACTCATTCCTGCAAGCAAATATTACCCTAATACCAAAATCAGAGAAAGACCCAGCCAAAAAAGAAAATTACAGGCCAATCTCTCTAACGAACACAGATGCAAAAATCCTCAATAAAATACTGGCAAATAGAATGCAACAAGTCATTAAGAAGATTATACACCATGATCAATTGGGATTCATCCCAGGAATGCAAAGGTAGTTCAATATATGCAAATAAATAAACGTAATACACCATATCAACAGAGTCAAGGACAAGAATCACATGATCATCTCAATAGATGCAAAAAAAGCTTTCAACAAAATCCAACACTCATTCATGATAAAAAACCCTACAGAAACTTGGAATAGATGGTCTCTACCTCAACCTGATAAAAGTCATATATGATAAACCAAGAGCCAACATCTTACTAAATGGACAAAAATTGAAAACCTCCAACCTAAAATCAGGAACAAGACAAGGATGTCCATTTCCACCAATCTTATTCAATATAGTTCTGGAAACATTAGCCAGAGCAATTAGACAAGAGAGAGAAGTAAAAGGAATAAGGATAGGAAAAGAAGAAGTTAAATTATCATTATTTACAGATGATATGATACTCTACATAGAAGACCCCAAAAACTCCTTTGAAAGAATTCTAGATATAATAACCAAAGTCAATAATGTAGCTGGATACAAGGTCAGCACTAAAAAGTCAATAGCATTCTTGTACACAAACAACAAACTCACTGAGAGAAAAGTAAGGGAAACCACACTCTTCACTATAGCACCCCCCGCAAAAAATTGAAACACTCTTAGGAATCAATCTAACAAAGGAAGTAAAAGATCTATACAGTGAAAATTACATTACTCTGAAAAAGAAAATCAAAGAGGATTTCAGAAAATGGAAAGATATTTCCTACTCATGGATAGGAAGAACAAACATTGTGAAAATGGCCATTCTCCCAAACCTGTTATACAGATTTAATGCAATTCCAACCAAAATGCCATTTGCATACCTCACAGATCTAGAGAAATCATCCCTAAAATTCATCTGGAGTCCAAAGAGACCTAGAATAGCAAAGGCAGTTCTGGGGAACAACGGTAAGGCAGGAGGCATCACAATCCCCAACCTGAAATTATATCACAAAGTTACTGTGACAAAATCAGCAAGGTACTGGAATAAAAACAGACCTGAAGATCAATGGAATAGATTGGAAGATACAACCACAACTACAAACATACTGAGCCACCTCATCTTGGACAAAGGGGTTAAATATGTACGCTGGAAGAAAGATAGACTCTTTAATAATTGGTACTGGAAAAACTGGCTTTATATGCCAGAAACTAAAACTAGATCCATGTCTATCAACATGCACTAAACTAAAGTCAAAATGGATCAAAGATCTAAATCCTGAAACAGAAACAGTAAATCTGCTGCAAGAAAGTAGATACAAATCTTGACCACATAGGAATGCGCAGAGAATTCATGAACAAAAATCAAACTGCACGGGAAATACTTCTAGAATCAACAAATGGGATCTCAGCTTATTAAAAAGTTTTTGCATGTCAAAGGAAATCTCCAACAGAGTGAAAAGAAAACCCACGAATTGGGAAAATATCTTAGCCAACTCTCCCTCAAAGGACTTCTATCTAGAATATATAAAGAATTAAAAAAATCAGGACTCCAAAATTCAAGAACCCAATCCAAAAATGTGCATCTGAGATGAATGCACACTTCTTAGAGGAAGAAATACAAATAGTAAATAAATATATGAAAAAGTGTTCAACATTAATGGTCATTTGGGAAATGAAAATTAAAGCAACACTGAGATTCCATCTCACCTCGGAAAGAATGGCCAAGATCAAGAAATCAACCAATAGCAAATACCGGAGAGGCTCTGGGGAAAAAGGAACACTTATCCAGTGTCAGTGGGAGTACAGGCTGCTGCAGCCACTGTGGAAATCAGTGTGGAGATTCCTCAAGAAGCTAGGATTAGAGATTCCATTTGACCCAGCTATCCCGCTCCTGGGCATTTTCCCAGAAGAATTGAAAGCATCATACCACAGTGATATATGTACACCCATGTTTATAGCAGCACAATTTGAAATAGCCAAATCTTGGAAATGACCCAAGTGCCCATCAATCTAGGAATGGATAAAAAAGATATGGTATTTTTATACAATGGGGTACTACTCAGCTATAAAGAAAGACTGCATCGAGACTTTTATAAGTAAATGGACGTGACTTGAGACCATACTCATAAGTGAAATAAATCAAACCCACATGTGTAAATACCGTATTATCTCCCCAGTGCAAGAAACTAAAAAAGTATATATGATCTAAAATCTATGATAAATACCGTGCAAGGGTAAGAAACTGCTCAAAGAGGAAAAGTAATTGGTATAGGGGAATGGAGGAAAGTAAGAAGAGAAGAGGAAAAAGACATCAATTTGTATATATATACATAAGATAGCTAAAATGACTATGCTACTAATTGTATTAGTTGCTGGAAAAGAACAGTTAATATTCATGTGATTAGATCAATTTTACATGTCTATATCTGTTAATCTAAGCAACCCTTTTGAAGGTGACCATATGCAATGTTACAACCATTGTCAAATTCCTATCATCGTGATTTGTAAACCTATATTGTTATTGTATTGGGTTTGCTGTTGTTTGTCTCTTTTACTTTTTATTTTTGTTTTCTGCGTCTTTTTTTCTCTTAGATAAAATTGGGGCTCTGGATGCAGAGAAGGGTGGCAGGGCACATGCTCACATGCCTTGTTCTGCTGAAGGTGGTGTTCTCCCTTGCAGGGGTTCACTTTGGGACAGAGTCATGGAGCTCTGTCCTCATCTGCCTCAGCCAGCAGCAAGACGCGTCTGCTCACAGCCAGACACTGCAGTGGAAACCGCACTTGCTTTCCTGTGTGAGCTGGCTACTGCCACCAGTAGCATTTCTTTGAGGTCCTTTTATTTTTCAAATTGCTTCCTTTCCTTGGATTCTCTCTACTGTGTATGCTCTTTCCCACGTAAATTTTCTTCTTTCATAAGCTGGTATCTGGACAAAGACTTTCATTTAATAATTAAATTCTTCTTCGATGGTACAGTTTCCATTTGTTGCCTTGGAAATCTGACTACACTAATTCCTCTCAGCAGAAAACTAATTAGTTGTCCTGATTCTCATTTAATTATGACACATCTAGTTTTTAAAAGATACGGTACAGGGAAGAGCATAATGTTTAAGGAGAGAGACTGAACTTGAATGCTCTTATGCCTTTTTTTGTCCCATAAGAAGGAAGGAGGGAGATGTAGGTATAATATTCGTCTCCTCTGTTTCTGAACAGCATAGGTAATTGCATATACATGATCTCAATTTTTGGCCATATCCTTCTGCAAAGCAGCTATTATCAGTTTCATTTTCTAGATGAGGAAACAGGATCACGAAAACCAAATCATTAGGATGCAAAGGAACCAAGCTTTGAAGGCAGGTCTGTTTGACTTTCAAACATGCTTGTTTCTATTTATCTTTGTCAAAAATATATGAATACAAGAGTCTGCCATGTTATGAAATTTTAAAAGCAAATAACATTTCTAGGAAGCCTATGTGAATTGTGGAGCTCTATGGGTTTAACAAAAAGTAAAAACTTTAGCCTCTGCCTTCCAAATAATATTTCTTATGGATTGTGTTCATTTTAATGCTTTCAGCAAAATGCTAGGCTACAGGATAGGTTTCATGAAGCCCTGTAATCACTTTAGAGGATCTTGAGCAGCTTGCTTCTCAGATGCCAGGACTAGGTAGGGTGAGGACCACAGATTGTGTGCAGGGAGCAGGGGCTTATCCAGTGTGTGTGTCGAGGGGTTGACCCGCTTATCTGTGGGAGGTCTGCACTTCTGCATCTGTACATAGGCAGTCTGTGTACACAGATCTGTGTGAGGAGGTCTCTCTGTGCAGCTGTATATTGGGAGGTCTCTGTATACCATGCAGCGTACAGGAAAAGTCCACTCAGGCCAGAGAGTTCCAAAAACAAAGCAGAACCCCAGCAAACATTTGTGTTGTCAGAGAAGATAAAAATCCAACCTTTTGGAAAACTGGTTGGCAATAAACATAACAATTACTCCTCTTCATTCCATTCCTGGAGACAGATACCTTCCACCTTGTATTACTAATTTGCTCCACACTGCGCTGCAAGTACAAGAGTCTATTTAACTTGCCAGCATTTGCAGACAGGAATGTTTAGCTTGAAACTTGGGCTGCTCATTCCTTTTGCTCTATGAAGCCAGACACTTTGTCCTTGGAAGACCTATTCTGTTCCAGCAAGAGTGCTGGAGTTTGTTAGGCAGCAGCAGAGGCTCCTGCGGCATGCACTTGGGTCAGCAGAGCACGGAAGAAGAGGGCATGCGTGGAGGATGAGAACTGTTGGCATCCCCTGACTGCTGAGGATGTGGAGACAAGGTATGAAGATTCAGGACTTGGACGCTGAGTGCTTCCCAGGTTGGGCAGATGGGGCCTTGGCCTCACAGCGGGAATGTGGGAGCAGGGCTGATATGCAAGTCCATCACTGATGCAGGCATCAGGGAAAGCAGGCTTGCACGAGGTGGGCATCAGAGGAGGCCTCAGACTGCTGTGGAGGGTGCTGCAATGAAGTCAGCTTCTCAGTGAGCTTCTGCAGTCCCTGTAAGCTCTAGGGAGTGCTGGCCATTGGCAGACCTGGAAGAGATGAATAGACCCTGTCTGTGGCATCTCATTCTCCTCATTCTCCACTCTCTGGGAGGAGGTTGCATTCTGTTGGAATCCGCCTCCCGCCCCAGCCTCCATCTGTCTCATCGATGCTTGGTCATCGTCCCATCTTGCTCCCTGAGCCTCTCATCTGACTCTGGGTTTTCTGCCCTTTTTAGTTCGCCCCATCTGTCTCCTGTCTGCTGCCAGTGACTTTCTTAGCCTCTGGATAGTTGCCTATTTCTCAGCTCTCAGTGACCACTGATAGGCTCGCAAGTCAGTGTGGAAGAGGTCAAGTATTTTTGTTTGTGTTTTTGATTCTGTTGAGGAAACAACAATGCATGAATGCACAAGTGGATTATTTTCTACAAACTTCTGCAATTAGAAAACAGCTGCAGGAGTGATGCCTGGATTAGGGATAATCATAAGCACTTCTGGGGTATGGGGTTGGCATCTTGAGGTGTAAAGAGTGCCAGACTGGAGGTGCAATAGCCGGGCACTAATTATAGTTCTACTGCTTCCCTGGAGCATACTTAACTCCTCTCTGTTCTGGCTGTTGTTATGGGTTGGATCAAAAACGTGCCCCAAAACTGGTCATAGTGATGCACGCCTATAATACCAGTACTCTGAAAGGCTGATACAGGAGAATTGCAAATTTGAGCTCAGCTTAAGCAATTTAAAGACTTAGCAAGATCCTGGCTCAAAATAAAAATAATAATTTAAAAAAGGTTGGGCAGTAGCTCAGTGCTAAGGTCCTGAGTTCAATTTCAGGTACCAAAAAGAAAAATCCCCTCAAAAGCCTCAAGTGTTCAGAGGAGGGGTTTTGGGAAGGTCATTAGATCATGAGTGTGCAGAATGTGTGTGAGCCAGTGACTCACTGGACAGAGAAGACCAGAGCATGCTGACCTTTAGTCCAATTCCCTTTAAAGAGGATGCCAATCTACACCTGCACATCCCCAAGTCTCTGCTTCTGGAAACGTCCAGGACGTCAAGGCAGGTTGGGTCTGAAGTTTGTGTGTGACTGAGAAGGGCAACTTTGCAGGCCACAGCTCTTCATTTCACTTTTTATTTTTTGAGTAATATTTATACTACTTCCTTCATTTCTCTTGGCTTGAAATTTTGCAACTTTTAAATCTGCTTTATTTAATATTTTATTAGAATAGATTGGCAATTCTAATTACATTCCTCTTGGGAATCAGTGCACATATTGACTACATCTTGGTAAGTTCTCAAGCAGGGTTCACTGTGGCCAGGTTTGGACCATGAGTCTGCAATGTGGATGCATTGTCTAGAAACAGAGGCTGTGTAATAGGCACCTCATCCCCCCATGCACTGTACCACGCTGACTTGCAGATGTCTTACCCACCTGATGTGCAGATGTCTCGGGCCATGGCTCTTTCCTTGAGATTCCATGAGTGTTCTGTGGCCTCTACCTGAGTCATGTGCTTCCTCACTCACATTTTCATACTATTAACCTCAGAGCCAATGACACTCCTGTTATGAACACGAATTTCATTTCTCATTTGAGGTAGATAGGGACTCTCAAAATAACTGACATATCATTTAATTCGGAGTAAAGGTGGCAGGTTGTGGGCTAATGCACCTATCATCTTCTGGAATGGGACCCTAAAGGCAAGAGAAATAACATGAGAGGACACCAAGAAATACATTGCACGCAGGGATGTTAAGTGTGTATGAATGGTGGCTATGCTGACTAAGCTGAATTCCCAGCTTGGTTGACTTTGGAGCCACCTACAAAGTTAGAAAAACATACTTTTAGCTATGTCTGAGTGGGTCATGTTGGTGCAACCTTGGGCACTGTATCTGATCCTTCACCTCTTCCTCTCTGGTGCTGTTCCCCTGCTTTGCTTGCTGGCTGTCCCAAACTAAGTATCTTTCCTCCACCATGCCCTTCCACCATGATTTTCCTGCTTTGGAGTCAGCTAACCATGAACCAAATCCTCCAAAACTGTGAGCCAATTAAACTTCTCCTACTTTAAACTGTATCAGGTATTTGTCCCCAAAAGGGAAAATTTGACAAATACAGTTGGAATGATGGACATGTGGATGGTGGAAAGCATTACTTGGACTCAAACTATTACACAGAGAAAAAGGAAGTCTCTTCTTTGAAATCCCATCAAAAACTCAAATATATCACTCTGAATATCTGCCCAGGAGGAGCCTCACTATTTCAGGAGAGTCCTAGATCCAAGAATGTATGAAGCCAATTGCATTCTTCTGTGTAGACCCCTCATGGTTTCCAGGCTCTCTGGGGGAAACCAATGGGTTCTCAGGTAACTTTAACACAGATGTGATTGTAAATGGAGTTCTCAGAGGAGTAGAGGAGACTCATGCCATATGAAGATCGAGAAGCCCTGCCGTAGGGAAAAGTAGGAAGCTGACATTGAACAAATGCACCCAGTAAGTGTATTACAGTCTGAACTTTTCTTTTGGACTTTTTGGATTGGTTCCTAAATTAACAACCAATTCCCCACTGACTGAAGGTATACAGTCTTTTTAAATCTATTTATATCAACATGAAATCCATCTGTGAATAAGACTAATAATACGGCACATCAAAGTCATTTCTAAGGACTGCAAGGCACAGTAATCTGACTCCATGGACTTCAAGTTGGCAATTCCTATTAACATTAATGTGATTATTAGGTTAAAATGTGATGAAATGAACAAAGACCTGACATCAGAGTGGGCAGAAACAATTTATTTAAGGAAAAAAAATCCATAATCATGCACATTACGTGTAAATGTTGAAAAAGGATTATCATGCCTAGAAGGTAAGTTTTGCTATTCAACAATATGTTCATAAAATGAAAATGCACATTGGACCAAAACTGTTTACTAAGCTTTGTAACTGTGGAAAAGTGAACCTCAGGTCAGTTACTGGCGGTCTTTGTTAAAGGGAATCTCTTTGGTTCCTAGCATAGCTCATTAACAACAACATCTGTTATTTCTGTATTAACAAAATGAACGTTTGCTTTCAGATGATGAAACTCCAAGAAAAATAATACTAAAATATTTAAAAATTTATCTGCAAACTAAATCACCTCCAGGCAAATCAGCTACTGACAAAAATTTTTTGGGCAAAATATCAATAAGGATTACTAATAGAGTTAAAGGCCTTGCAAATATAGCCTCTAAATATGTGCCTTTGTATGGCTGTCTGTCTTACATTATTTTTCAAAATTTAATTTGTGCCAAAGAGAGTTAGGCTTCAGAGAAATATATATATTATATATGGAATATATATATATGGAATATATATATATGGAATACATATATAATATATATATGGAATATATATATGGAATACATATATTATATATGGAATACATATATAATATATATATGGAATATATATATGGAATATATATATTATATATGGAATACATATATAATATATATATTCCATATATATATGGAATATATATATATAATATATATGGAATATATATGTAGTATATATGGAATATATATATAATATATATGGAATATATATATAAAATATGATCAAAATCTATGGTCAATATTTAAATAAAACATTTATAACAGTGAAAGACATATTGCCATTCATTCCCCTCAAAATCCTTCTCTGTTTTAAACACACATCCAATCATTCTTGCTACTTTCTGAAGAAGTTCTGGAAGTTCTCTTTCTCATCTTTGTGAGGTGTGATATATACATAATATATTGACATATATTAGTTTCTACTTTCTGGGATTATCATGGATATTTAATAATTTGGTGTGCATAGTCTTGGCCACAGAGAGTCATCAGTACTCGCTAGTTTCTTTACTTTTGTATGAGCTGTTCATTTAGATTAAACACAGAGAAACAATCCACTGATTTTCAAGTGCTACTTTAAATATACATTGTGTGGGCAAATTCTCCAGAGGACTGAAAAAATCCAATTTTCATTCAGCCGCAATTATAAACATTCTTTAAGATGAAGGTATAATCTGTGCAGATGGTAGATAAATTAATGATAATCTGACATTACTTCTTTAAAAAGCATATGTTGCTTCATTATAGAAACTTCATACACAGGTGATAGTGAGAAACTGTTTTATTTTAATTGAGATTGGCTTTAATTTGAACCATTCTCTTGTGCACATATCACCTGATATATTTTGCCTCAAAAATATACACGCAGCCGTGATTAAATCACCTATGTGTCTGCATTTAGGCTTTAGATCTGGAGCCAAATGATTCTAGAGGCACCAATAGAGTTGATTATTAGGTTTCATCTTGAAAAAGCCCAGCTTCCTGAGGACTCACCTGACTTTTCAACTGCCTTGCTTGGTGACACTGAGCAAGT
>RJWM01023086.1:0-32455 GCA_004363535.1 Dasyprocta punctata | reverse complement strand
TCTTGCTGTGGGTCAGATATCAAAACAAAAGGCAAAACAAATACACCCATATCCCAAGGATTTATATTCTAAATAGTTCTCTATCACTCTGAGGAAGTCAGGAGTCAGCATCCCACCATCTTACAGGAAGAATCATTGTCCTTAAGAATCCCATCCCCCCACCTCCCCATCCCCCAATCCCCCCTTACTACGTGACTCACTTCCTCATTTATCCTTGATTTAATCACTTCTACCTGAGCAATTAATCTTATTGATTAACCATGGTTAAGTCCCAACGTACACCCCTCTGCTTTGCGAGTTCCCAGTTTTCCCCATCATGGTTTTACTCTACAAAAGTCACTAGAAAAGACAGAGTCTTTGGCAACCCACTGTGCCCCCTTCTGTCCCTCAGACAGAAGCTTTCTTTCTCTCAATAAATACATTCTGCTCTTACCCTCCGTCGTTCCTAAAATTCATTCTTCGATTTTAGAGAACATGAACTCGCACCAGACATATATAGTAGGTTGGGTGTTTTATTCTCCCATATCATTTGGAGGTCTGAGATTGTTTTTCCTGTATCAAAATGACAAAAAGGAATATGATTGAGAACTAATGGAGGCACACTCAAAAGGTACTTATTTATTTATTTTTGGTACCGGGAATTGAACTCACAACCTCATGCCAGCCAGCTAGGTGCTTATGCCACTGAGTTAAATCCCCAGCCCTATCTTTAGAGACAGGGTCTCACTCTGCAGTTCAGGCTGGACTTGAACTCACTTTGTAGCCGAGGCTGGTCTCAAACTCACAATGATCCTCCTGCCTCAGCCTCCAGAGTGCTGGGATTAAACGCCTGTGGCACCATGCCCAGCTTCAAAAGGGATTTAGACAGGAGAAATGCCTTGAGGTATTGGAAGTGCAAAAATAAATAAAAAAGATAAGGAAAGTTAATAAATTTTGTCTTCAATATTTTTTATTTTGAAAAATATTATGTGATGTTAAGATCATTTTATATAACTGTGTCATAGTTACTTTTCTGTTTGCTGAGACTAAGTACCTGACATCCAAAGTCAAAGGAGGAAAACTTTATTTAGGCTCACAGCTGTGGAGTTTTAAGTCCATAGTCAACTGCATCCAAGACAGAGTAGCATGGCAGAGAAGCATCACAGAAGAGAAACAGTCCATGGCATAGCACGACTGGCAGAAGGTAGCAAACCAGCAAAGCAGAAGAACAGTTTCTTTCTTTTCCTTTTTAACTCCAGGCCACTCATCTCTCAGCAGATGCTACCCACACCCTGGGTGGGGATTCTAAATCCCAACATCACGCTCTTAATCCCAGGATCATAACCTTAATCCCAGCCTCACAAAGTCTAATTCAGTCTCCTTCAAAGCTCCCCATCTATGACCACATGAGACTTTGTAAGGACATCTAGATACACACCATAACAAACTGCAATAATGCTGAAGTAAAACTTGCATTTTTTTTTAACTATTTCTTTGATATCAGTACCATTCTGTGACTGGAGGAAGTTATTTGAGCTACACAAGAGTTTATGCTTCCCTTACTGTAGAAGATTGCTTTGAAGGTGATGAGATTTGATCCTTCTGCTTTTTGTTGTCTATTCACAGGCTTAGATTTGAGTTGGAGTCTTAGAACTCAGTTTTCAGGTTACTTGCTGTCTTAATCCTTTTCACTTATTATACCAGAATATCTTGGGCCATTGTGATCAATAGAAAGTTATGCGTTGCATTTGTGGAGTCTAGAAAGTCAAGTATTAAGGCAGATTCTGTTTCTAGTGAGGTTGAACTTTCTGGAAAGTAGACAGTACCTTCTTGTTATATTCTCTTCTCAGGGTGAAAGCTGTCAGGAAGGTTTTCCTTGATCCTTTTTTACAAAGGCTCTAACCACACTCATGAGTGATTTGTCCCCTTGATGTAATCACTTAAAGACTCTTCCTCCCAAAGACTATCTCCTCATTTTGAAGTTGAGGATTTTATTATATGAATTTGGATAGGACATCACTCTTCAGGTCACAACACCTGTTAAAGATGTCAGAAATTCAATTACTGAGTTTCTATAAAAATGTCTCAGAGATGAAACAATTTGGAGCTAGTGATAAGTCCTTTTACTGAGATAAAAAATGTCTAGTTTACTTAAGTAAATTTAATGTAGTATAATGCCATTACACTGTAACTCTTCATAATCATTCTCATTAAGTAACAACATTCTCTTCACTAAAGTTTTTAACATCTCACTCTGATTTGATTTCTAATGCATAAATAGTGCCCATATCCTTTCATTGTTTCTGGTTCTCAGATTTGGGAGAAAGTTTAAAAGAGGTGAAGTTTTAAAAAATATTAACATTTCCTTCTTCTACTGTTGAGTAGTATTTTGAAGCATTATTATAGAACAACATGAAAGAATTGTGCTGTACTAACTAGAATGATATTCTAGATTTTAAAGCAGTTCATTGATAGCACGTTAAAATATTTACCTCTCTTTTTTGTTTGTTTGTTTGTTTTATTGCTAGCAGGAATCAAATCCAGGAGTTCTATGTCATTAGATAGATTCCTAGCCATATTTATTTATATTTTTTATTTATTTTTTGTTGTTGTTTTGAGATAGTGCCAGTTACCCAATCGGGACTCTAATTTACAATCCTCTTTCTTTACCCTCCCTCAGGGCCAGGATTCCAGGTTTATACAACTACACCTGGCTAGAAATATAAATTTTAAGTGACTTGTGACATGTTAATTTAAATAATTTTATCATGTTTTCAAAAGCTTGTGCAAATTTCACTCTTTTCTTTAATTTGAAGTCATAAAATTCCTTTTATGTTGTTCAATATAATGTAAAGATATAGAAAATGGAGAATCAAACAGTGAAGTTAGTAAATTTTTGATGTTCCATAATATTTAATTACTAATTGGTTAATCAGAACCCTTAACAAAATATTCTTGACAAATGTACATAATTTGTGTCAGTGAATGCATGTGTCACTGAATTTTTTACTGGCAAACATTCTGTTGTAAAACTTCTTACTTATTTCTTATGGTTTTGATAAGAGCACCATGTCAATGTACATTGGTGATATAATGACAAGATCCTACTTACCAATTAATATAAAAATATAATTAAATCATGTAGTTGGTGTTAAATAATGGTTTTATTTTCTGCTAAGCATAATGTGGCATTAAAAATCATAAAGCATACAGATTAAAACTTTCAAAAGATATGCAAATGTTTACTGCCTAGTCTTTTTCAAGCACAGACACACCCCTAATTTTTCAACCAAATAAAATATTTTTAAACATTTCAGCTCACAAAATAACAAATGCATTGACATTTTAAAGCAGAAGAGAATGTATTCAGTCTTTTAAATCATATTTACTGTTATTTGTTATCTCTAAATTTTTATTAGAGTTTGTTTAAAACTAAAGTGGCTGCAGAAATTCCAAATTCAGGCACAGGTTCTCCTGCGAAGAAAGTATTTAACCATCTCCAAGGAAAAACAAAAACAAACACACAATAAAAGCAAATAAAAATATTAAGCAATGCCTTTCCAACATGATAACTCATTGTAACATTATTTATATCTTCTTTGTATTGGTGTCCTAATATTTTATTCCTTTACATTTTTGTGGTCTTCATGTACTTCAGTATTTTGATGTTCAAGACTAAACAACATATTCAAGTTCAATCATATTTGACCATTTAAATAGTCTGCCAATATACTCTCCACAACTCAAACAAAATATCCTTCATTTAAACTAACTCAGTTTGTTGTTGTCTAGTCTTTTTCTCTGGAAATATATAGATGTTGTATATTGGTAAGTTCCCCTTGCTGTTATAACTTGATCTCTTCTTTTTGCCATATAAGAGAGATTGACACTATATAGACAGTATCAAGCTTTTTTATTTTTTAAGAAAAGTTAGAGAAATATGGAACAACATATGGAACTAATTCTTTTAATGCAAGACATGTTCTAAATAAAAATAGACTTAGGGATCCATGTTAGAAACAACGTTTTGTAAAAAGATTAAAAATTCAGTACTTGTAGATTATTTCAGCAGTGTGTATTTTTATTAGCCAAGCTGTCTACCTCAGTCCATTTTATTTTGCTCTTAAATTAAATAAATATTTTGCATAATTTTGCAATTTCAAACATTCCCTTTAGCTAATTTAGCATATGATTCCATAGATATAACCAAAATTTAGTAATTTCTCAACCATATGCACTGACAGTAAAAAAAAATTCTCATTTTTAATAAGCTATAAAACTTAATTATATTGAAGCATATTCTGTTTAATTTACTTTCACAAAGGGTAATATTCTACATTGGCAGTAAACCCCTGGAGGACTACTAGAGGCTGAATTTATGTGAAAAAGGATATAGAAAAAATTAATACTCTTCTACATTTTTAGTCTGCAAACATCAAGCACAAGTGTGCTGAGATTTGAGGGATTTCATCTTTATCCTTTGATATAGAAATCAGAACTCCCTTTTCTCTGGTATGGTAGCCAGCAATTTCTGGGATTATGTCAGAATTTTTTCCCAAGATCTTTGATGCATTATGGCTAAGATTTGCACATAAAAAATAGAAAATTCACATAAATTTCCAGAAAATGCTAATAATAACAAAGGTAGAAAAGAACATTCAAAGTATTACTTTATATACTATATATGCCAATACTAAAAATATAAACACAGACTCCCTGAGATTCAAATTTAACTGGTTGACTTTCCTTTTAATTTGTTACATTTGGTTACTTTCATCCAGGTACCTTGACACTATGTAACAACACACATAACATGCAAATAAAATGTATCTGACTCAAAGAGTTTATTGCAACATAACCTCGTTAATTGAGGCTGATACACCTGCTTATACTAAGTACCTATTTAGTACAAGGAGAGGAATGATTGCGCTAAAGGAGAATGTCAGGTATTTTCATGAATATTTTAACACTTCCTCTAAGACAATGCGTCCAATTTGCTTCACAGAACTATACTAATTTTACTACTAATTAACAGGATTGTACTAATATATGTCCATACAACATTCAACTTCCTCAAAAGAATAATAGAAAATTAAGTATTACTGTTAATTTTTAAATTTAAATGTATACATTTCAGCTTATCACTTGTTATATAGCAGTGACATTCATATTGTTAGCAGCGAATATATATTGATAAGCATGTTTCACTTATATAAAGTACTGATAAATCACTATGCAGGAAAATGCTCAATATACTTTACTGAAAAAAGTTCAAATGACAACGTTAAAAATGAATTCTGGATATATCTACATAATTATTTTGAAAGTTTATAAAGAGACAGATGCTGAATGCAGAGATCATTTTTGCATCTTACTGAATCTTACTGTGCTTGGATATTCATATTTTCTATATAACCACAGGGAATCATTCTTTAAAGAAGTAAAAGGAGAATGAAGAAGTAGTTTTCAGAGATAACACTTTGTATGCTCTGCATGCTTTTTCTTTCAGTTTCCATATGAGGGTAATAAGCATGTATCTTTTAAATTGTAGCTAGGCAGGATGTTTAAAATTAGTTCATTTTACATGCAGTAAAATTCCATTTGAAGAAAGACAAATAGAATTTCTCAGCTTGGATGTAGAGAGACTTTGCACAACTTTGAAATGCCTCCTAGAGCAACTGGAACTAGCACTGATTGATACCATAAAAAATTTTACTTGTAACCTAAAGTGTCTCCTAATAGCAAGTTTTTAAGCATTGCTTTACAGAAATTGAAATAATTGTTAAAGACAGGAAAAAGAAGATAGTGACCACTTGGAAATAAGGACAATTAGATATTAAGGACAGACAAAATATATGTTTGATAGATGATAATTTTCTAAAGAGAAACTTATAAAAAAGGACGGTAAGATTGTTCTTAACTAGAGAAAAACAAAGAGTAGTGTCAGACTGCTGATAAGGGCAAACAGATCTTAAATTCTGACCTGAAAAGATTAGATTGCTAATTACATAGTTTAGTGAAGATGTACCTTTGGAGTTAGAATACACACATCTGGAATTTAGAAGAGAGGTGTGGCCTATAACTTTAAATTTGGAAGTCATTAAGATGTAGTTGGTTACTAACACAGTTACAACGGATGGAACACTAAAAGAGGTAATTACTCCAAAAGAAAAATGTCAAACTACAAAGACTCGACAAAAATCAGAGTTTTGGGAAATAATGAGGAAACAGGACAGAATTTTGACAAAACCAATGAAAGAAAGAGGGAAAAAATAAGAGAGTATATAGTTCTGGATGATACTAGAAGAAAGTTTTTTGAGGAGGTAGGAAGTTGATGAAAGTTGTTTAAAAGATTATCATGGTGGCCAACGTCCTTTAAACCAGCCCTCTAGGAGACTGAGACAAGAAAATCAAAAATTTCAGTGCAGTTTTGGACACATGAGAGATTTAATGAGACCAGGTCTCAAGAGGAAAGACATAGGGAGGGGGCTACAGATGCTGGGATATAGCTCAGTGTGAAGGCCCTGAATTCAATCTCTAGGAAAGACTGGGGGGGGGGGAGAAAGAGAGAGAGAAGAGACAAAGAAAAGAGACAAGAGAGAAACAAAAATAAGCTTGCCGTAAGATCAAATAAAATGAAGAAATAGTATGTAATGGCTATCTTTCTGACCACTCAACTTCAAAATTAAAATTAAGGACTGTAACAAATATTTCACACTCAATTTGACTCTGAGTGGACAAGATACACTAACTAAAAGGCAAGGATTGCCTGAATAAATCACAAAGCAAGACCCAACTATAAGTTGCTTACAATTAGCCTACATTTATTATAAGAAATACAAACTAAAGGTAAGTAAATGTTAAAATACCATTTCAACATTAATCAAAAGAAAGTAGGAATCATTATATAAATTATTAGAGATAAATAAAAGAATCATATATTAATTAAAAAACAGTTTTTTAAGAATATATTACCATCTTCATGTCTATGTACCTAACAATAGACCATTAAGTTACATGAGGCAAAAGCTGATAGAACTTCAGGGCAAAATAAATGCATCCATTACTACAATGAACACTTTTCTATCAGAAACAGATTCAGCAGATAGAACACTATCAATCAACTGGATATATTGACATCAATAAACTGATTAATACAAGAGCTCAGTATGCATTCTTTTCAGTTACATGGAAAAATCACTAATAGATAATACTTATCAGGTCATAAAACATACATAAATATATTTTTAAAAATGTACAGGGTCCCAGGTATATCATAACATCAAATACCATCCCCCAAACACACACATCAACACAGGCAAAAATTATGAATTTTAGGGGTATCTCATTAATAGAATATTTGCCTATAATGAGTGAGGGTATGGGTTTCTAGCACTGCAAAAAGTAAATAAATAAATAAATGAATAAATAAAAAAATATAAGTTCAGTTATCAGAAAACAGTGTAATGAATTAGAAATCAATAACAGATATGTGAAAAAAATACCAAAAAGTACTGCAATGAAAACAGCACAATTGTAAATCACACATTAGGGAAGAAGAAATCTAAAAAAATTTAAAAACAGATATTTTAACTGAGCCAAATGGAAATACAGTTTGTCAAAATTTTGAGCAGGAAATCAGTGCTTAGAGTGCAATTTATAGCCTTGAATGCATACATTAGGAAAAAAAAATCAGAAATCAGTGATCTAAGTTTCCACTTCATGATTATAAAAATCACAAAAAATACAAGTTTAATGCCAGCAGAAAAAAAGTAAACAAAAAAAAAAATCTGACAGACACAATAAAATTGAAAATAGGAAATCAATAGAAGTATCAATGAAAACAGAAGTTGTTTTCATTTAAATGTCAATTTAATTGAGAAAGTTCTAGTCAGTCAAAGAATAAAGAAAGACACGACATGAAACAAAAGGGTATTACCTGCAGAGTTCAGCCCATGGAGATGGCAAGGATGATAAAGGAATACTGTGAAGACCTCTCTGCACACAAATTTGCTAATCCAAATAACACTGACCAATTCTATAAAAGACACAATCTGCCAAAAATAATGCAAAAAATTAGGCAACCTAAATATTCTTATATTCATTAATAAAATTGATCAATAGTCAATCTTGAAAAACTAGAAGTCAAAGATCCAGAGAACTACTTTACTAAATTCTGCAAAACACTATGACAAAATTATACAAATTATTTGCAATCTCTTTCCAAAAATAGAATCAAAGAGAACACTTTCTAACTCATTCTTTGAGGTTAGGATTATCCTAATGCCAAAATCAAAGACACCTCAAGAAAATTAGATTATATAGTAATACTTTGATGAACGTACATGCAAAGTTCTGCAAGAAATTTACAAGTTGATTCTAATGAAGTACTAAAATAATTGAACATCTTGGCTAAGAGAAATTTTCCACAGTATGAACATTGGTTCCCAATTTAAGAAATAATTAATCCATCACAGCAATAGAAGAAAAACTACCTAGGTCCATATCACTATATTCAGAAAAATTATATAAAACCCAATGTCCATTCATTAGAAAAAAATTTGTGAAATTTAGGAATAGAAACTTATTTGATTTAATGAGATGTTTATACAAAACCTACAAGTATGAAGCTACATGCTTTCCCTCTAATAGGAACATGACAATGATGACCTCCTCACATTTTCAACATTAAATTGTAAGTCTTTGATAATGCAATGAGATTTTAAAAAAGTGAAGTGAAATACAAACTGATTGAGATAGAAAAAGTAAAACTTTCTTTATTTAGAAATGACATGATTATCCATGTAAAAAAAATCCAGGAAAATCACCTTAAAAATTAACTCGAAATAATAACCCTGTAATTCACCTATTAAGACTGCAGAGTATAAGGTTAATATATGAGTCAATTGTTTTTTATTCATCACCAATGAACCAGTAGGATTAGAAATTAAAAATATAATACCATTCAAAATGGCATACTAACATGAAATAGTAAAGTATAAATCTAACAATTCCAATTTAAAAACAAAACTTTATGAGAGAAAATCCTGTTAAAGAAATCAAACTATTAACTAGAGAGATATTCCAAGAACATGGATTGGAAGATACTATTCTTAGGGTGTCAGTTCTTCTCAATTTCATCTGTGAGTGCAATACAAACTGAATGAAAATTACAACCAATTCATTTTTTGAATATTGAAAAATTATTCATCAACTTTTTCTGGTACATGAATGCCCCAAAGTAGTCAACTCAATACTGATGAAAAAAATTTGGAAAACTGAAATTACTGTATCTCATGATTTTCTATGAAGCTATGATAATCAAGAGATTTGTGATTTTGCAAATAAAAGAATTAGATTAGTGACCCACAATACAGAACCCAAAAATGACCCCCCAAAATATAGTCAACTGATCTTAGGCAAAGAAACAAAAGCAAAATGGAGAAAAGTTAATCTTTTTAACAGGTACTGAAGGGACAACTGAATAGCCATGCACCAAGAAGAAAAAAAGTAGAAGAAAGAAAAATATCTCAGACATAGACCCTACCTGATTCACAAAAATGAACTCAAAATGGATTATGAGTCATAGAACTAAAAACAAAATGCAAAACTATAAAACTCATAGAATATAATGTAGCTGACCAACTGCTTGAATATGTACAAACACTTATTAGATAAATTATTGAAGACAAGAGCCATGAATATATGATTGATAAGGTAGACTTCACTGAAATCAAGAATTTTGCTCTGGAAAAGACAATATGAAGAAGATGAAAAGACCCACCATTAACTGTTAGGAAGTAACTGGAAAAAAAGACAATAAGAAGTGTTCTTCGAAAGATTCTAAGAAAACTTCTAACTCAAAACTAGGAAACAAATAACCAAATTGTAACCTAAACCAAGGGCACTAACACATACCTCACCAAAGAAGACACAAATTTGAAAAACAAGCATATAAAAATGTTCCACATCATATGTCAAGAAGAAAATGTAAATTAAATTTAGAAATGAGATATTACGACACACTTACTCATATGTCCAAAATTCAGAACACCAATAGTAAGGTAAAACCACAGGATCTCTTACTAATGTGGGAGTGCAACCTGGGACAGACACTTCAGAATTCACTCTGACAGTTTCTTTCAGAACTGAATCCGTTCTTAACATACAATCTTGGCTTTAAAAAATGAAAATCAGTGGTGTTCAGAGCTTGATTAATATTAGATGGCAACTGCAGTAACCGAGATTTTTATTGCAGTTTAAATACTTTGCAAGCCCATATAATGGCAGATTCATGACCTTATATATTTGTAGAAACCTTTTTTTTTTTTTTTGTGGCACCGGGTATTGAACTCACAACCTCGTGCCTGTCAGACAGAGGCTTAAGTCACTGAGCCCAACTCCCGGCCCTAACCTTACGTATTTGTCCAAACCCACACAAGGAACAAAATCAAGAATGACATTCAAATAAACCGTAAATTCTGTGATAGTGTGATGTGTTGCTTAGGTTTTCTTTTTCACCAAATGTATCACATTGTGTTAGATATTTATCGTGGGGAGGCTAACCTTGTGTGGAGATAAAAATTACATTTAAAAAAAGTCTATGCTTTCTCTGAATTTTGCTGAAAGCCTAGAATTTGTATAGACATAGTCTTATTTAAAAAACAATGTCAGTGGTTTCTACAAGTGTTTTGTGTTAAGAGGAATGGTCCAACAAGCATTCATAACTATGAATTGCTTGAATGAAATAGTGCAAGTCCATAGGAAGAATTCAGTGTTTTATACCCATTCATGAACATGATATCATTACCTTATCCTGTCCTGTGTTGAATAGAAACTATCTTCTTGACTTAACCCTCCCTCTGGAAGAAGGTTTTATGCAAGTCATGAATACCAGAAAGTGGGAATCAATGGGAAATTTCTGAAAAAGTTTCCCTAGTGTTCACATGTTTTTGAATATGTAAGTATGGGTACAAGATTATTGTGTGCCATATTATGTATATTTTCTTAAATTTAGTCATATTTTTAAAAGTTTATAATTGACTACTATGTATAGGATTTGAAAAATATGATTGTAGTATTTTTAAGAGGTGAGACACTATAAATTTGGAAAATAATGAACAGAACTCACAGTCTTGCTATGCAAATTTTACCTTGAACATATCCACACTATTCTTCATGCCTTTACAGTATTCTAATTCATGCAGATCATACAACTAACGTAAATTAAAATTGACTGTCAGTGAAATTATTTTATTTTACATCTGATTTAGAAAATTTCTGAAAACTACTTTGTTAACCATCACTTCTCACAATAGGTGTATGAAAAACATAATAGAAAAACCTAGTCTGTGAACCCCATCGTCTTCTCTCCACAATTTTATGATTCATGGCTGCATGTTTGTAGTAGATAATGATTAAATTCTTCTTGGTGAGTTGGCGCACGACTATAACATGTCTCAAGTTATTTTTCATCTGCCTCACTTGCTCCTTCCCTTCTGTCCTTCTTTCCATCCTTTCGTCCCTGTACTATTTCATATAGAGGCCAATTAAAATGACCACTATTGCAGACCCTGAATGAAGTTTATAAAAGAGAGGGAAGAAAATGTGAATATGGAGGGAGACAAGAAGATAAAAGGAGATTGAACATTTCATTGATTGATTCAGGGACCATGTAAGAATATTTTTGCTTTTCTTTGCTTACTACTTTGGGACAGAACACAGGAAAATTGAAAGAACGGTAAGGTAATTTTTATAGCGCTTTACTTATGGCTATAATTTTTTCTAAATTTTAAAATTAAAATGATGATACAAAATTTCAAAACAAAATAATAGGAGATTAACAATGGTTAATATATTGTGCATTGTTATCTTCAAAGTAGTTCAGGTTGCAAGAGATAGGCATGAAAAAAATGATTAAACAATCAAACATTGAAAGCACAAATTTTTCTTTTTAATGGACTATCAGAGATTAGTAGTATAATTATCTGTCTTGTGTATATGTGTATATGTATTTTTTATTTGTCAATACAAAAAGAAATTAGAAGCATACCATAGACATAAATTTTTTATATATAAGTAGAAAAGATGAAACTGATCATCAGAAAAACATTTGGTGATATAAAACAAAATTATTTGTGAAATTTAGAATACCATTAATGAAATAAAGCCTTGAGAATTACTCACACAAACTTGAATAATTAACTGGTTGAAGAAATTGTTCAAATCACTGTCTATTAAATTAAACAGAAGAAAAGAGAGTTGTTCAAAGCATATTTTGTTGTCTTCTTAACTGATATTAAAAGTACATTTACACATTGAATATTAAAACATTAAAATTTTTCTGGAAATTTTACTTAAATTCTGCATAGATAGACAAATTCATCCATAGTAAAAGCTAAAATAACGTTATTTGTTTCCTTTGAATGGGAATCATGGAAATTTTACATACTCAAAAATGGACAAAAAAATATTGAAGTGTTGCTGGCTCACTTTCATTAATACTTTTGAGTACTAGGTAATTAAAATAAGCATTTAAAAGTGTATTAAATGTTATATTATACTATAAAACCTTTATTGTATTGTTCCACATAATAGGATAAGATAAAATAATTTTATTTATACTTACGTTAAAGAAAAATGACACCTTTAATCCCAGCACTTGGGAGGCTAAGGTAGGAGGAGCATTGCGAGTTTGAGGCTGGCTTGGGTTACAACGGAGCGCAAGGCCAGCCTGAGCTACACAGTGCGACCCTGTCTCAAAAAACTAGGGGCGGGAGTTTGGCTCAGTGGCTTAAGTGCCTTCCTGGTGACACACACACACACACACAAAAAAAAAAAAAAAAAAAAAAAAAAAAAAAAAAAAAAAAAAAAAAAAAAAAAAAAGAAAAGAAAAAAACAAAAATGACAGTTCAAAAATACTGAAGTAGGAAGATAATAACACAACTAAGGGTAGACATTAAAGAAACATGAAATAACTAACAAATTAAAGTACTCCATTTAAATTTAAACTAAAATTTGGTTATATGCAAGTGAAATAAGAAATAAAATATTTGACTTCAAAAAGTGTCCTCAGTGTTAGAAAAATTTTACAAGTGTAATAGGTGTCTAAGAGTAAAAATTTAGGGCAAAGCTTTACTAGGATTTGCAGTTACTGCAAGCACAAAGCCTTTCACTTCATGAACAATTATGCCAGCTGGGATTTTTTTTTCCACAGGATTTTGTACTCAAAACCAAACAACAAGCGTGGCACATAGGAAGCTCTCAAGTTATCTGTTGAATGAATATATTATGTGTGAATCTGGTAGAATATAGAAGTAAAAAAAAAAAAAACTAGAATATCTATATAATGAATAAAGCCTGAGTTCAAAACTAGCTTATAAAGACTATCAAAAATACTTTGTAAAAATAAGATATCTGTGAGTTTAGCATAGTCCAGAAGTGTAACAAAAGACAAAGGGAAATTTATGCTCCCTAAAGAAACTTATCTGGTGTAACAGTTTATACATATTTGAAATAACTGTTGCTTTCCTTAAAAAATGACAATGATATTTATTTCTTCTTTTCATGTCCCCAAACAGATATCCTTCAGGAATATAATGACACAGATAGTAGTATTTTTATTTTGCTAACCCACCATCTGACCATCTTCAAGTAGAAAGATGATAAAATCATTTATTTATTATCTAATAAAATATTATTAAAATATAATTAATTATTGCACAACTAATTTATAATTTCTATTTTTCAAGGTTGTTCTTTTAAACTTCTATCAAGTCTTCGCTAGCCTAGCTCTGAATATCTTTAAAACTCACAGCACCATATTTTGAAAACTTCCTATTTAGCATTCTTCAAAAGTAAATTTCTATCCTTTGACAGGTATGTTAGTTTATACTGCTCAGTCTAATTAACCTGCTTTTGTTTGCTTTTCTTTCTTTTCTTCTTAACTTATCAAAGTCATAGTCTCTTTATTTTTCTATATTTGTCAAGCCAACATCACCAGTCCTTAATAGATATACACAAGATATTTTAAAATTCTCAAGTATTTGGATTGAAGAAAATGACTTTAAGTACATATAATTATAATTTTTAAAAATATGCATAAAACAGCAAACATGGCACATTATGACTCAGATATAGTATAGCTGGTAGAACAATATGATTTTTTTTTTCAGATAATCCCAGAAATAAACTCTTATTTTATCCTTAACTTTTGCACAAGGACTGTCAAGGTATTGAACAATGAGCCTCAATATCCTTTTCATAAAATGGAATTGTAAAAGATCACAGTTTTATTGTATTTAATATCATGAGTCATACAAAATTTCATAGCATATGATCAAGACTGCTCACTCTCTAAGGTGTTCTCCATAGTGGGAGGTGAAGAAAAATGTATAAATCATGGAAAGGATATAATTTTATACTTGTAAAACACATAAATAATTTAGCCTGAGTCTCTTTTTATACATGGCTAAACTGAGAGTTAGAACGCTGTAATTTTTGCTTCAAATTTCTCAAGAAAGAGCAATGGATTGATAACATGCTTATAGCTGAAAAGGTGAGAAAAATTTTAGCTTTTCTTTGTGAGGCCTCCACATGTGAGCAAGGGTTATGTTTCAATGAAATTTTGACTTACTTTTGAAGAAGTTAAATGTATTCTTCTCAATCATTATTTAGTTATGCTTTATAATAGTTCCCTATTAAAATGCTCGGATGTTCCAAGTTCCTGTCATATAAAAGAAAATAAATAGAGCAAAATAAGACCAATTTTTTAAAAACTTTTGTGTTTCATCCATAGATTTTGGGATGAAGTAAAAATCTCAAATTTCTGTTTGAATCTGATCACTTAATACCTCTACAGCACCGGGAGGGTCAGAAGATACTTTTGAGATATGCATTTCCACTCCACTCACTGTCTCAGAAACAGAACTGTGGAGTCAGATCGTGATTTTGAAGAAAGAATCATAATGGATTTGAATGATCTCCACTTTAGTCACTAATTCCAAAAATTGCATGCAAAGAATTTGGTAAATGTGGAAATCCCTATGGGCACAAAAAATAATAAATTTTCTGAGCACTCACAGTTCAATCCTTAGATTTATAGACCCTAGGAAGAAGTGATATTGTTGTTCACATATGGATTTATATTTTCTTGGGTCGTGTATTTCCTAGTTTAGCTGAAAACATAGAGAAAACTGTTCATGTCACATTTTCTCACCAGACACAGTTCAGAATTATTAAAAATCTTATAAGTCATCTTGTTTTTGAAAGATTTACAGCTAGATTTTTTGACCAGATAAGTTGGATAAGGTAGCTTTAGATCTGTATCTGAAATGAACTTCCTTACTATTTAGGTTTACCATGGGTGATACCATCAAAAAGTAATGTACAGCTTACTTTCACTGACATAAAAAAGGCATTGGCAGGCTGCCTGAAAAGAAAATACCTGCAATTCAAAGAATTATGATGAGTTTTTTAAAGCCTCCATGCCTTTTTAAAGTTTCTACTGAGTCAGGATCATTTAACTCTACTCTCTACTTTTATTTCCTTTGAACTTTCCATATGAGCTTTTGAACAGAAAAACAATCTGTGGAAACCAAGGTTCTTGATTGTTTCTCTCAGGTTCCGTCTCAGGATATTGCTATTATCTTTTACTAAATAGTAATAACCTTGTAAGTGAAGGAGTTGGTCTGGAAGGCAAGGGGGATTGTTGTTTTTCTCTTTCTTTCTTTCTTTCTTTTTTTTTTTCTCCTAACGAATGCCTTTTATTTGGTGTTTCTGAATTGGCTAGCATCCAATGTCTTTGTTAGATTTCTGAAAATCACTGTTCTTTTGCTTTTGTGTTTAAAGAATACAGTTGTAGTCATTTATGCTGAAACACATAATTTTCATTCTTTTATATTTAATATTCCTTGGAATTAACATTTAAAATTAAATGGAAATGTCGAAAACTAGTGTTTATTTGTTTTCTTTTCTGCCTTCTCACTCTTCTCCCTTTACTACATGATGGAAGAAAAAATACTAAGAAAATCTGGAAAGTATTTTTTTGAGATCAAATCCTTGTTTGGCAAAACTAAGAAAATAAAGAGGATCTTTTAGATCTGTATTTCTCTGAATTAATAGACTATTAGACATCATCTCTTTTCTTCTTAACACTTTCTACTTACACATACTGTGCATGTGGACTGCTTGGTTGCCTACTGATTGCACTTAAGTTAATATCTTCATCCCTCAATTCTCTCATTTAAAAATTAGAAATAATAATAGGAAGATCACAGTCAACAAAGGATTAAAATATGATGCAATCCAATGTAAACATGTATGGGAATAGACTGTGGTCTATTATGATTTGTACAGTATGTCTCTCAGCTTTCCTCTCACTGAGACACAATACCTGACAACTACAACTTAAAGTAAGGAAGGTTTAATTTAGCTTATGGTTTTAAACAATTCAGTGCCTGGTAAGTTTGCTCTGAGCACAAACCTCATAATGTAAGTAGTAGAGTAAGTCTGCTTAGTTTATGGTGACCAGAAAGCAGAGCAGAGGACTGGAGAGGAATGAAAGAAAAGCCATAGGCCATAACCAAGGTGATACCTCCATGAGCCACATGGACACACCTAAGAATAAGCTTTACTAACCTTCTAGGTGTTTCTTGATCTAGTTAAATTGGTATATCAGGATTAGTGCTCACAATCATCTCATGTGAACTTTACACCCACATTCCTAGAAACCAGAGGTAATATTCAAATAAAGAAAATAATAATTCTATAATTGCACAAACATAATGCAACTATCCCACATACAACCACAAATGCTACCATCTTCCCCCAAAATCTCAACCATACCAGTACGTTATCAAAAGTTTAAGTTTCCTCTGAGATCCAAGACAAATTCTTACTGTGCAGATTTGTAAAAACTCAAAAACAAGTCTATAGTCCCAAAAAATAATGGCACATGTTAAATGTTTCCTTTCTAAAAGGGAAGAAGAAATGGCTAAAAGAGAATCAGACCAAAATAAGATTGAAAAACAGCAGAAATAAACATTAATTTGAAAAATTGAGATGTAGCATCCAGGATACATGATGATAAGATGTGAGTTTCAGAAGATTTGGGCAGCCCTACCCTAAGACCTTGACACTTGCACCCTGTAAAACATCTCTCTTGCACTGACTCCATTGAGCTTGGGCTTTCCTCATCAGTCTACATTCCTTGGTTTCTTTGACTTTCTCCATTACACCCTTAGGATCTTTCCCATAGCTTCATGTACTGCCCTTTCAGGGGTCCTCACCTAACCTTCCACGCCTTCTTTAGAAATTGGGGTGGAAGCCTTCCTGATCCCAAAACTCTTACATTCTGCATGTCAGTAAATCAATGTTAGGTTGACAACATCAAGATCAGCTGCCAAGACTTTGGCTGCAGCAACCTGTAAGTACTCAAATGGCTGAGCACAGTGAAATATATCATGTGGAATCATTTCTCTAAGAGGTCCTCCTCAAGTTGGTATTCCAAAGACTTTTTTTCAAATGAGAGGTTTATATGTTTTCACCCATGTGCCTGCCATGAGTGGGAACCTGCTGATTCCAGAAAGGTCCTTGAGTCATTTTACTTCTTGACCTTGTACAAAATATTTGATTTTTTTAATGAGGTTCATCTCTAATGGTCATGTCTGTGATGACTTCAGTGTTATACATGATTTAATCTAGACTGAAATCTGAGTTTTTCAATTTTTTCTGCTCTGCTTTTCGCATTTGATTCTCATAAATCTAACTAAAAGTAACCACCAGTACCCACACCATATCCTGATTATTGGGCTGTTTTGAATTTTTTCCACCAGATACACTAGTATGCCAGTCTTAATTTTGTTCTCCTACAATATCTCAGGAGATGAGCAAAATTTAGATAAGTTTTCTGCTGAAGTGTAACACAAATGACCTCTACTCCAAATGAATGCCAACTGAGTTCTTCTTCTTACCTGAAACCCACTAAGCCTGCCTCTGATTTATTCATACCTATCAGTATTCTTGGCCTCAGAATTCTGACAAGAATTGTGATCAGGCAATGCTTTTTACATTCAAACACTTCCCTGTCCCACATTTCTAAATCTTTCAAATTCTCCAGAAAACCAGTTCCTAAATCTCCTAAAACAAATAGTTTAGTAAAATCATGGCAATGACCCCTCTCCTCAAATATGAGTTTTCTATATTGGTCAACTTTCCCAACACTGATACACAATACCTGACATTCACAATTTAAAGGAGAGATTTAATTTGTCTCAGAGGTTTCAGTTTATGGTCAGGTAGCTATAGGGCAAAAAGTTCATGGCACAAGTAAAAGAGTAAACCTGCTCAGGTCACAGTGGCTGGGTGGCAGAGTCAAGGAAGAGTGCCACAGAGGAATGGGCAGAGCCCTCATTTACACAGGCCCATCCAAGAGAGGGGTATCCAGCATGTCTTAATCAACTGACATTGACAAATCAGGATTAACAGTTACATTCAGTAATGTTATTACTTTCCTACACAAGAATAAACTACAATGGCATAAATTAATAGAGATTTAGCATTAGACTTTGATAAAGGGGAATAAAGAACTGAGTTGGAGATCTGTAGCTTAAGTCTGGATTTTTTTTTCTTTTCTTTTTTTTTTTTTTTTTTTTAACACAGGTTCTCATTATGAGGTTTAGGCCAACTTAAAACTCACTATGTATCCCAAACACACTGCCTCCCTAGTGCTGGGATTACAGGCATGTGCCACCATGTCTGGTCCTGATCTTATTTTTGTCCTCACTTGATTTTATTTTATTTTTTCTTTTCTGTAAAATATAACTTTTTGCTTCTTTAATTCTTGAACTTCCGTTTGGCTTAACCAACATGGAATTTTTAAGATTACAAGTAATCACCAACCCCATCCTTTCTAGGGATTTCTGTGTTTAGATTCTGGAAACCAGAATAATTGTAAGAATAAGTAAACAGGACAGTATTTGCAATGGTAAAACATGAGATAGAGAAGAAAATAACAGGAAAATACACTGCGTCTACATGCAAAAGGAAGGAAAATGGAGAACTCCCTCTAAATCATAAGTCATGCCTGAGTTTGGTGAAAGCAGATTCTGACTGCACTCAAAATATGTCTTACCAGGTTTTATCCACATCTCTACATAGCACAGGATACATTTCTAACACATTTCATTGAGCAAATGTATTTAGCAAGTAATATGGACAAACTGCCTAAGAATATTTTCTATAATATTAAATGATAAAAAGTATTTGTCTTTTTCATAATACTTTGGGAACTCTAAATATTACAACTCTAATGAGGAATGAGAAATCATAATTCATATGAATCTTTTCTCCACTGAAAAAGGGAGAAGTCCAATGCCCCTCCCATCTCAAATTTCAAATATGTGTACCTCTTATGGAAGACAATAATCAGTTAACATTTGCAACTCTTGACTTAGTAAATGTTATAGGTTCCCAGAAATGGGAGACCTATGAGGTCTATCTTGTTTGATATGCTCATTTTAAGGAAGAGGAAAATAAATTTCAAGAGACAGTTTTCTTAATATAATAGCTGCCAATAAATAAATTGCACACTTATGGTAGCATTTCTTTAAATTTTTCAAATCTCTTGAATGATCATACACAGAAAGGAAAGTTTTTTTTAGCACAGAGAAAAAACAAAAAAAAATGCATTAAAAGTTTTCAAATGTGTAACAATGTTTCCA
The DNA here is from genome assembly GCA_004363535.1 of Dasyprocta punctata. Taxonomy (NCBI): domain Eukaryota; kingdom Metazoa; phylum Chordata; class Mammalia; order Rodentia; family Dasyproctidae; genus Dasyprocta; species Dasyprocta punctata. Next base: position 12,755 of record RJWM01023086.1, on the reverse strand, counting down.
GTAATTTATGAAGACTATTACTGCCATCTTGTGTCTTTATAACTATTTACCAAAGAAATTATAGACTTGTTTCTATTTTTACTACCAACATAATTTATTGACCAAAATACATGACACACCACACATGGTTATCCATTTCTGATACTGCTAAGGTAATTTAAAAATGTCCTTAACTGTAAAATTAAAATGATGTATTTTATATGGAAAAGTCAGACAAGTTTGAAAATAGAGTATAATAGAACCAAAGAAAATGAGAATATGTTTCCTGTTGATGCCTTTTAAAATATCAAATAGTTCCAGTGACTCACATTCATGCAGAAAATTAGATGGTAACACAGAAGCAAAGACAGAAGTATGCCTACTCTCTATATCTATTGATATATTACAAATTAATTATTTGTTCATTCATATATCTTCATTTAAAAAAACAAAAAATTTGGGTTCTGTTGAAATACAACTAATACATTTGGTCAGAGGTATGAGTCATTTTCAAGAATTTTTTAAGAAGAAATTTTTGTTTATTTCAAAACTTGGACAAATTTGGAATTTTACAATACCACAACATGGAGACTTCCCATAATTAAAGCATTTTATTTACTTTTCCTGGTGACCAACCTTTTTCATAAACTCTGATGAAATTTCTCAAAAGTTGGCTATATTTAGATATAAGTAAAATTGATTCTAAAGCAGGCAGAACATAATGATTTTTAACTGCATTTAGTTTTTAAAAAGTTTATAAAAATGCATTATAAAACCAGTATTTATAAGTATTACTTAATACATTATTTACCAATACTCTGAGAACAATAGGGGTCAGAGGAGCAGCATTATGAAGTTTCTGATTATCAAGAAGCTAAAACTCTGAGAAATAGACAATCTTCAATTTCATATACTTAGTAGCTAGAAAAGTATTTTAGCCCAAGTGTTCTGATGCCAAGTTCATTTGTCTTTCAACATCAAAGCTGTCTCCCCTAAAGCTAACAATAATCTATTCCTTACAAAGAAATACAATTTACAAAATCAGTGATGTATGTGCATGTTTTATAAAGAAAATTATTTTTTATTCATTCTCAGAAAGATAAATTGATTGCTGTATTGGACAATGCATCATATGTACTTTTATGTAATACTTTGGGCTTCTCCATATTTTATTCAATAATTTATTTCTCAATCCAGGTGGTTATTTTTTCTGACCACAGAAAATGACTGTATTAATGCATTTGGATCTAGGTTAGTAATTGACTGTTGCTTTCTGTGATCTACAAAATCAAAACAACAACAACAACAACAAAATACTAGATTAAAGTAATGACACTTCCCAACATTTTGAGTTCTTTACAAATTGCAGAATAAGTGAGTTGCTGGTTATGCATTTCTTTTCAAAAAAAGTTTCTAACATACAAAATAGGAGTGAATAATAACCATAATTTAAGTTTCACAAATAGCTCTTGCATGCATTATTCTACTTGCTTCTCAAAACAATCTTGGAAGGCAAATGCTATCACTGACATTTTACAGAGGAAGCTGGGTCTCAGACAGTTAAAATTACTTTGATAAGCTCACACAGCTGGTAATAGATGGAATCAGGCCCCAAATCCTGAATGCAGGCTCTAAATTGTCATGAACTATCACCATTCTATTATGCTACTAGTTTTTTTCTTAGCCATCTGCACAAGAAGCTTGCTTCTCTTGCGAGGTACTTGGGTATCATTGCTCAAAATGGAGGTTTGCCTCAGGTTTCATAGCTATTTTACTTGAGTGGCGAATTTTAAACCATTTTAGCTACAGCCTGAATAAACAATTTAGGGAGTGTTAAGCAAATCTATAGGATGATTGTCTACTTCTCATTATTTTTTGTTCAGTGGCCACATAACATTTTTGTCTCTTGCACGCATGCATGTGCCTGAATGTTCATGTGTTCACCTATTCAGCTTTCCTTTTTATTATAGAATATTTCAAGCATACACAAATTAAAGTAATACTAAAATGGACCTTTGTGTATCCATCATCTAGCCTCAACAGTTATCAGTGTCCTAATATTTTGCATCATTGGTACCACACCCCAAATTATTACAGAAAGAGAATTATGAAAAGGAGGGTACTAACTATGATGATAATTTTGTCACAGCAATGGAAAACTGTCTAATATAACACATCTATCATCCTTTGGACTAACAAGAATAATGTCCCTCAGACAAAAGACTTCTATCTAGAAAATATAAAGATTTGAAAAAATCAGACCCCGACATTCAAAGACTCAATCCAAAAAAGGGCATCTCAGATGAATATGCGCTTTTCAGATGAAGAAATACAAATGGCAAATAAATGTGCGAAAAAATGTTCAACATCATTGATCATTCAAGAAATGAAAATTAAAACAACACTGAGATTCCATTGCACTCCAGAAATTATGCCTATCATCAAGAAATCAACCAATAACAAATGCTGGTGGGGCTGTGGGGAAAAAGAAACACTTCTCTACTGTCGGTGAGAGTACAGACTGGTGCAATGACTGTGGAAATCAGTGTGATTATTCTTCAAAAAACTAGGATTAGTGGGTTATTCCCCTTTTGGGTATTTTCCCACATGAATTAAAAACATTATACCACATTGTTATATGTGCACCCATGTTTATAGCAGCACAATTTATAATAACTAAATACTGGAAATAACCCAAATGCATATTAGCCAAAGAATGGATTAAAAAGATGTGGTATTTTTATATAATGGAATACTACTAAACTATAAAGAAAGATAAACTTGAGGTTTTTATAGATATATGAGTGCAACTATAGTCCATACTCGTAAGTGAAATAAATCAGACCAAGATGCTTAAACATCATGTTGTCTCCCTAGTGTAAGGAATTCAAAGAGTAAATCAGAACCAAAATGTAGAATAGATTTTGTGTAAGTGAAAGAGGAAGAAACTTCTCAAAAGGAAAGAACAACAGGGATGGGGACAGGAGAAAAGAAGGAAGGAAAAGATTATATATATATATATATATATATATATATATAATCATACTACTAGTCTCTGTTAGTTCTTCAAAAAGAATGGTTTGTGCTTTCATTGTTTAATCATATTTTCGTGCCTATATCTTGTTATCTGGGCAGCTATTTGAAGATAACAACAACAATACACAATATAGTAACCATTTTTAGTTTACTATTATATGGATTTATAATTCTGTACCATTGTTTTTAGTCTTTTTTTGTTTTAAAATTAAAAAAAAAGACAAATACATGCACGCGCACACACGCATGCACACACACACCAGTAAGTTTCCATAAACACTGGTTTCCAAGTGAAGCATTTGATGAACTGAACTCAAGTCATATACTCTTATTGTAGATGCAAAGGCAGTTAAGAAAGCAAGTTTTGGATTTCTTCAAAAGAGGAAGGAGGCTCAGAGGTAAGGAGAAAAAATATGCATCTATAAAGTCTGAAAGCAATTTTAGAAGGCTGGCAGAATCTACAGGTAGACCAAACATCCATACCTTCATTGCTGGAAGGCTGCTATGATGTATTGCACCCCTGTGCTCTCTAATATGGTACCCTTGAACTACATGAGGCTATTCTACATCTGAAATGTGACTAGTCCAAACTGAAATGGACAGAAAGTATAATATACACAAGGTTTCAAATATTTATTATGAAAAGATGTAAAAGAGCTCATTAATAACATTTATACTGATGGTATATCAAAATGGTAGTATTTTTTAAAAGTATAATGGGTTAAACAAAATATACCATTAAAGTAAAAAAAAATTAAAAGCATTATGATAAGTGCAGATTATAAGAAAGGAGTGCTTCACATAGATATGTAGTTGATATTAATTCTCACATTTCCTTATCAGGACCTACTTTCTTTATACAGACCTCCATTTCCTTAACAAGTACTTCAAATAAGAATGTTTCATTTCCCTTTATATAACAACCATAGAGTATATGGAAGCTAATTGTGTCTGTTCTTTCTCCAACTCATAATTATGGACTATGTACTATAAATCAGGAAGAAGAAAATATTTTTCTAATCTCCCTTTTTTTCTTTCTTCTAATTATTTTTGATCCTTTCTTCTGATATTCACTAGACATCACATTACCTGAGCAGTAGGTTGTGGAAAGACCTGATATATCTAATCACATGTCAGTCTCTGGGTTTTGCTTACCAAATGAACAAAAGTTATATAAAGGTCCCTAGAAAAGAAGAAATTCTTTTTCATACACTGAAATATATTTTGCTTGGCTGATGCAAATCATGGCTACCTGCAGACTCAATATACTATGATATGCCAGTTTCTATACATCCCTCACCATTTTCTGTCTTTGGGATACATTCAATTTTAGTTAGGAAGTGGAGAAATGAACACACTATAATAGAAGAAGAAGAAGAAGAAGAAGAAGAAGAAGAAGAAGAAGAAGAAGAAGAAGAAGAAGAAGAAATAATAAAGACAAAATATTATGATAAAAAACTACACATCTCTATTTCTAAGAAGCATAAAAAGTATAGGTATGTGAAGCATGAATAAAACCACATGAAATCATGATAGTAAAATTCCTAAAAAAGCATGACAGGCAATCTTAAGTGCACAAAGTGAAAGAAGTGAAATTAGATAGAATAGCAATCTTCTCATCAAAAACAATGCATCAATGCACAATTGAAACAACGGAAAAACTGTCTTTAAAAGCCAAAGAATTATATTGGATGACATATTCTTGGCCTTCAGTTATATTTTGGGGTGAGCATCCTGAGCCCAAACAATTGTTTTAAATTGAAAAATAAGTGAGAAACAATAGTGTCCTGGTAACTTTTCTCTAGTTGCTGAGACAAAACACCTGACTCCCAAAATAAAGGAAGGAAAGGTTTGTTCAGCTTACAATTTTTGGAGGTTTCAGGCCATAGTCAACTGGCTCCAAGGCAGGGTGGTATGGCTGAGGGGCAGCCGTTCATGGCGGCCACAAGCAACCAGAGCAAACAGGGAAAAAAAGGGGAAATGCACAGCTCCTTCCCTCCCTTATATTGTATGTGAGTTACCCGCCCCTGGGCAGGTACAGCACTCACACCGCAATCCCAGCACTAGACAACAAACCAATCACAAACACTAGACTCAGCTGCCTATCTGACTGAATGAGGCTTTGGGGGGACGTTTAAACAAACCACAACAGACAGTGTTCATGATTTCCTGTATTTTAAATTTATGGAGAGTTTATTTTCCAATTAAAAGTAAAATTTTCAGAGAACATTTGTGTTCTTATTTTCTCTTTTTATTACTTCTCTCAGGTTTCGCCAGAGAAAGCAGTTTTTGAGAATTAGGCTAGAAAGTAACTGAAAATCATTACTATCATCTGGTCTTCTTCTGACAGCATCAGGTCTTCTCCGTCAATTTGTGGTTTCTTTTCAAGTTGGCTAAAATCTCGAAAAGTTTCTTCCTCACCACAGGCTTCTAATCTTCCATTTCTTATAGCATATATTTTAGAAAATGTGTAATTGTTAATTATTTCTCTGCCCCATGAACATGTAAATCTGTAACTCAGAAATGTCCTTCACAATGACCTTGGAATCATTCCTTTGAAATGTTAGTATGAAGAATGATAAGTCCCTTTTCTTGTGGTCCCCATGGCAGGGTAGAAGCTGAACTTAGATTAGTGACAAATATCAAACACAGATGGACTACTCGATTTGACCCACTTCGTTACCTTTCAACATTTTCCTGCTTTTATCCAGGAACTCATCCAAGTTGTTACAATCTCCTCTATCATTTATTTCAGGCACTATTATTTCAGAGCTGAGTTTACTCTCTGTCTCCTATAATAATAGTACTGAGAAGCCTTCATTGCTCTTTTTAACGGCATGTATCAGGTTGCTTTTACAAGCAGGCAGACTCTGCTTGTATTTTAGAATGGGTACTTTAATTTAGGTGGGAAAGTAGAGATTAATTTTTTCCATGTTTCCTATCTGACTGCTAAGGTTTTTCCACTGGTATGGAAAAAGTGGAGGAACATGAACAAAAAATATCCCTGTGATTATCAGGCCATTTTTCCAGGCAGAACATTTCCAGATCACTATTTTACATGCACGTGTGCTCATACACACAAACACATGCACATATCAAAAAAGCTTGGTACATTTCATGCCTTTCTGAAGTGTGAAATGTCTGAGGGGAAAGTTAATTCTCTCTGGAGGTGTAGAGTCTACACATTATTATAGGTTTGAAATTTTAATGATGGTCGAGATCTTTAATAAAGGAAAAGCAAGGTGCATGCACTTGCAGTCATTCCCCCAGAGGAAGCAGAGAACATCACTTAGATTCCTTGAGTTTCACAATCTTAAGTGGCTTACCTCTAAGAATTTCTACCTGACTTCTCTAAAAAGGCATATTAAATCAAAGATTTTCCATGTAGAAAAGCATTTTTATGTTTTTATCAAATATCTTCAATGGTTACTAGCAGTTAAAATGAACTATACTCATTACTGCACCATAGCCCATGCCTTTTAAGCAACACCAGGGAATCTACTGTATTTAATTTCCTCAACATTTCATTGATCATACAGCCCAAGTGGCCTTCCACATGCACTTGAACTTAGATGTATAAAACAAGTAGTAGTGTTATAAGAAAAAGAATCATTCAATTACAAACATTCCATCCAGTTACTTTTGATTTGGTAGATATTTCTTTAATTTCTGTTAATTTCTCATAAAACAGAAATACTGAGGATCTATTTACTTCAGATTGCATAATTTATGCATGCTACATATTGCTATATTTTCACAAAACGAGATGGGGTGAATTTGTTTCTTTGTGAACTATATAATATTTCTTTGAAAAACCAAAGAATGCCTCTGTCCAGACTTTCTTTGATCTAATATTAATCTCATTTAATAAAGATTCAGAACTTCCTACAGCAAACACTACATTATTATGAATATAATCAATATGCCTGCATTAATAATTTTAGCATTAATTAAGTCATGTAATTATTCTTTAGGATGTTGTGTTTTTTAGCAGATGACTCATTAATACAAGTGTACCGTCATCACAGATTGATAGAATTACATAGTCACCAGATAACTTTTGCCATGCAAGTCATTTCCAAAACAAAACCACAAACCTCCTGCCCCCAGACAGCAATTCACATGGTGATAAGAGATATTTCTTGGTACAATTCACATTAGCCTTTCTCCAGTTTTGGCTAACAGCAATTCACAGTCTCAGCTTAATGTCTGCAATGATGCACCCTGATGAGCAAGAGCTTTTCTCAGCATGAATCTTATTAGCATTTTTCTGTGCTTGGCAATAAGCAACTCAATACTCCCTATAGCCTCACCCCTCCATTGCCCCCAGCAGACAGCTCTGATTTCTGTAAAGAAAGAAGCATTCTCTACTGGCTATACACAACAGTTTTTTTTTTTCTTTTTTCATTTTTTTTTTTCTTTTTCAATTTGCCCTACTGGAGACAGGTGAAAGACTAACTTTCAGCAGCTGCACAAGAGACTACCTCCAAGTGTTCTTTGCATTAATATGTAAAGCAATAATCAGTAAGTAGTACCTTTTGACAAACAACAGGTGGCTTTTCATTCTAAAAGAGGCAGTATCTTATTGTGAATCAAAGGTATCCCGCGGTTCTGCCATCACTTTCCTGTACCTCCTACCAGCTCAGGGGATATAGATATCTGCACAGACTGGAGCAGCTCCGCTCTCCCCAGAGTCGCCTTGCATGCTTAAATTGGACTTCAATGGTCTGGCAACTCCCTTCACCAGTGTATGCTTTCCTTGTACTCTCAAATTGCAGGAGGCTTTTGAACTGAAAAGACAGGCTTCCTAATCAGAGAAAAGAAGCCATAACAGAACGTTGTCTGAAACACTCAACACTGGAAAAAGCACACACAATGCCGGTATTTTTTTTCCTTTCTACCATATTTAACTACCAGAACCAGGTGCTCTGGGTGGAAATAGTTACTGAATGAACATATAATTACGTTATGAAATAATTTGTAACAATTGATAGTTCATAATATATTTTTAATTTTCCCAACATTAGTTGAATACCATGACAGAAATACAAGTGCCTAGATTGTATTTTGGCCTTAAAAGAATGGAGATTAATTTTTTTCAAGGAATAAGATATAAACACTTTATTTTTATCCCTGATGCTGAACACCACACCGATATTACAGATAGCGAAGTTAGAGACTGCTAGGCAGTTACTAAGGAACCAGGCTCACAATACAGTCAGAACAGAAATCAGATAAACCAGGCCTGCAGTTAAAGGCTAAATTGATAGAAACAGGATGGCTAGGACTGTGAGCCTCCCCAGAGATAAACAATAGTCTTAAGCCAATAATCCTAAACAGAACAGCAAACACATAGAAACACTTAATGCAGAGAAAATAGATGTCCAGAACATTCTGATCTTCACTCCTACCCCATCCAGAAATGACTTCCTTCTTTGCCATGCTTTGTACTCTTGCTAGGTACCTTATGTTTCCATTAGATCAATATGAACTAAGTGACTGTACTTGTACTCCTACAGCTTGACTATAGTTTGACCCAAGGTAACCTGTGATGCGATTTTACAGCATAAAACCCCAAGACACAGAGCCTCAGCAGCAACCCACTTTCCGGTCCCCTCCTGTCTCTCAGTGACTTTTTCTTAATAAAACTTTTCCTATTCTTAATCTCCTTCATCCTGGACTCCATCCTTTGGGATCCTGAGACACAGACTGGGCACATTTAACAGACTGGGACACTAACGCATGTAAGTGTGACACTAACGCATGTAAGTGTAACACTAACACATGTAAGACAGATCAAGATGAGCAAGATATATATTTACAACATCTATGTTATGAACCCAGTGATATTATTACAGAGAATTACATTACTTTTTATGCATGGTCCCATTCCTAAAACAGACATTGCAATAGAAGTGTGAATATGATGCTTTTCTCTCACATGCAGGTAAATTACTGAGATAAATTTGCTCTGTTTCAGCAAGTACTTATAAATAATGCAACATGTGTGATACAAATACGTGTGAAGCCATGTGTGTGTCTATATTCATATACATATATATATACACATCTATCTGTATCATCTCTATCACTCTGCCTCTATCTCTCTATCTCCATCTCTATCTCATCTGTCTCTATATAGAGATCGAATGGAAGGCCTTGCACACGCTTGATGAGCATCCTACTTCTCAGATGAATTTTTTAAAATGAGATACATACTGTCTTCCTCTCTATTTCTATTTATTTATCAATAAATGTTTCATTTAGAGTAACATGAGATATTACTTACTAGAATAAAAAAGTCAGTGAAACATAAAATATAAAAGAAATAAAATTTCTAACACAGATGGCATAGCCAGAAAAAAGTTCAGTTATAAATTTAATTACATGATAATTGGACTTGCTATACTATAATATTCGGCACACTAATATTTGAAAACTTTCAAATTTCTCTTTTTTACCTTCATGGAGCCTCTAAAAATGCAGCCATTTGAGACATGGACAACTAATCTAAAATCAAGAAATAAACCATAATTTAGTTAGAATTTGTCAGTATTGACTTTATTTAAATCAGAGAACTTGTGACAGGCATGATTTTTGTTCTTTTCCAACTCTACACTTCCCCCTACCCTACCCCCTCAAAAAAACATAGGATCTAAGAAATTAAATGAATTTCATTTCATTTTATGTTATTTAAGTAAAAATTCAGGAAAATATTAAATATCTATTTTTTCCAATATGCTACTATAAAAATTAATTTAATGATAGATATTGCTTATTGAGATTCTGCTCTACAAAAGGGACATTTGGATTATTATTTCATTCTATCTTTAAGGTAGATTTTTACATTTAGTTTTTTTTGTTTTGTGTTGTTTTATGTATGATGAAACTGAGGCAAATAGAGATGGAGAAGTCTGTGTATTTCACACGGAGCCATGCACAATAATCCAATTAGTCAAAATAAAAATAAATGGCATCCACAATTTTAGTCTTTTTTATGCTGTTATTAACAGCAGTTGCAATTTATAATGAATAGAAATTTACTTGGCTCATGATTTGGAGGCAGAGGAGTGCAAGATCCAGGGGCCAAGTCTGAAAAGGGCTTTTCAAATGCAGCCCCGAGAGGCTCCATCTCCCAGTGCTGTTTGCATTAGTGATGAAGTTTTCAGTACACGAAGTTTGGAGAGCATACACTATCCAGAACACCAATGTGTTGGTGTACAATGCTGTCAGAAATAAAAATGAATATTTCTGCTTACTAGACTGGTATTATGGCTAATTAACATTTTTTATTGAGCATGAAAACATTTCTGTGTTTAAATACTTGTTCAGGTAAGGCAGAGATTTGAGTAGAAATGGATCTGTGTATCCTGGTAAACATAAGGGTACATTAAAATGAACATTCCAGAATGAGTGTAATGTAGATTAAACTATGTATAATCTATGTATTTATCTTTCTGTTTACCTGTCTACCTATCTATGTTTAAGAATTTAAAAGTGGGAAATAATTGATATAGATGTATAGATATTTTCCAATTTATTGCATATATTTCTAATACAAATAGCACTTGTAAATATGTCATACATAAGAAAGTGCTTAAATAGTCTAAAAAAGTGCACATTATAATTAAACACACACAGCTCCAAGGTCACTTGTAAAAAACATAATGTAGTTGCACATAAAGTGCAAACAGAATGACAAAAATAAGTAGCTAATACCACATCCAATGATCTCAGTTGATGACTATAATAACTGTATCTAAATTTACTATTAAGCTCCTGTGCCTATCTATGCAGATAATTCACTTGAATGAATCAACCACTTTATTTAATACAATTACAAATTTGCTGTTAATCTAAGTGTTTCACCACTAAGAAAACATTTTAACCTTTCTTTATGAAGAAAAAAACATCCAATGGTATTATCAAACACACTTTAATGCTAATGTCTAAGTGTTGTCTATAATTGCTGTTTAAGCCGATTTTACACTCAGCGTGTATAAGAGATAAGTGGTGTGAGAATTTAGCACAATGATCCTTGTGATGTTGTTAAAGTACCAGCAAGCAAAATATTATAATTTAATGTATTTATACACAAAACTATATGTATGCATGGCCGTTATTTACATTTTTGTACTATGTAGCCATTGTAATCTTTATAGAGTGTTTGAAAAATTCTTAGCAGTTTCTTTTAAGTTAACTCATCTTAGAGCTTAACCCATGCTTAATTCGAAAACTCTTACGTGATTATCCTTTTTCCTATTTAGGCAACTTTTTTGAGATACAAGCCCATGTGTTACTTCTTAATCAAACTGAAAGGAACATATTGTATCTGTTTATTTTTGTGATTAACAACTACCGAGACTATGGAAAAACACAGAATCATTTGAGTCACACCTTTCTAAATGACTTGCTATAGACTGTTTTATTTTCTAACAACTAACAGATGCAAGGCTGCAGTTGGAAATGAGGTAACACAGAATTGGACTATTTTCTTTTTAACTGCATTCTGACTGAATTACTCTATTATGCTCCATTTAAAAGCTTTGTTTTGCCGTATAATGCCTTTTGCCTGTCTTTTTAATTTTACACAAATTTTGGAAACTCAGGTGTCTTTGTGAGTCCATCAAAGAACTGAGGTGATCCTGGCAGTTCTGAATAAATAAAATGAGTCAACAGATGGAGAGAAGTGAGGAGACTGAAAAAGCGTCATCTATAGATCAGAATGATCTAATGCAAGGTAAAATGACCATAACTAAGTAAGATCTACAATTTAGAATTCAGAAAGCAAAGTAAAAACATACACTTTTTCTGCCTCATGTATTCCATTAATTTCAACCTTGGGACTTCTTCTATATTATCTTTTAAACTTACTACTTTTTTCATATTAAGAAATTCCAGTGTGTTTCAAGATTTGTATTAAGTAGAGGGAAAAAATTATTTTCTGAAGCCATTTTATCCAGAGCTTGTAAGAGTGGTCATTTGCATAAGACCACATGTGAATGTGCATTTATGTGTGTTGAAAAGAAAGTAGCTGCCTTCTTTTCTTCCTTCTCAAAAGAACCATGAGGAAATACCAGATTAAGCCTAAATATATTTCAATCTTTTGCCTCTCGAATGTTCTTTGAATCAGACTGCCTGCTGTTGACATGTGTGATTGGTAAAGAGTGATCAACCATAACCAAGCCAAAGGGAGGAAGATTTATAACTGTTTAATAGAATTCTACTATAAAAATGAAGGCTTGTAGAAGAATAAAGGAAAAAGGTGCAGTGAACCATTTCATACATTATGCCGATCTTGAAGCCCCCAAAATATCTTTAAACAGACAAACATGGATAAAAAGTTTTTGTTGTTTTTATTCATGTGCAGATTGTCACTGTAAGTACAAACACAACAAAATTGCAATACGGGTGACTTTTAAATATTGACGATTGTAAAAATTTTGTAAAGTATATGTTGCTTTGCTAAGTGAAGGTATAAACTGATTCATAGTTTTCCTCAACATAATAAAGAAATAACTTTTAATCATTCAGGGATATAGGTACATTATGAATATGTAAAACTTCATCTGAGGTATGATTACTTATAAAATCACAAACAGTACAATATTTATGCTTTCATTCCTTTATCATAGACAGCTAAGCTAGGTAAAAAATATTATAAGCAGTTACACAGAGTTAGGTCCTTTAAGGAACCAATACAGAGGATGAAAACACATTACAACTGTGGCCAGAGGCAC